>JAJONR010000875.1:0-149616 GCA_029582245.1 Solanum etuberosum
ACTGGTATTTATAGGCAAGAGGAATTGTTTCCGAAAGGTTGCAACCTTTCAGAAATCAAACGACCATTTATGAAAGTTTGCAACCTTTCAAACGGTCATGGCTGTTCCTGAAAGTTGCAACCTTTCAGAACAGTCATCTCCTAACGACGGGAAATTCAAATTAAAACGGGAAAGAGTTTTAAATAAAACGGGTCACGCGGATCCGATTCGGGTCGGAACGTTTCGGTTAATTAACTAATTAATTGAAACGTTTTGGCTATTTAATTAATTAAGTAAATAATTAAATAAACTTTGTCCAAAAATAATCTCTCGATCGATCATTTTGCCGAAGCCGAGCGAGCGACGACGACGGCGCGAGAGGGGTCCCTCTTTCCAACCCTTTTAACAACTAATAGAAGTGTTTCTCTATTTAAACACTTCTATTTTTCTTTCCACCACCAATGAGGGAGAAATGCCTTTACTTAAAGCATAAGAGAATCTTTTTCAATTCCTCTTTTCATCTTCCCTCCATTTCCCATTAACTCTTGCTATACCCAACAATAAATTATAAGTGCAAATATCTAAAGAGTCGAGTGTCAAAAACACACATAAAATTATCTACTCTATTTTGAGATTTATATCTCTATTGAAAAATGTAAGTTTCATATCTAAACTATCATAAAGTTAATTTTAGTTTGAGTTTGAAATTTCTAACCTTGACAAGCCAAACCTTTGGTCAAAAATATCGGTAGTATGACTTGCTTCATACGCAAATTTTTGCATCTTATATGCCTGAAGTTATTTTAGATATACCTAAACTTAAAAAAAAAAAAATGAATTTTTGATCATGATTTAAATGGTGGTCTCAAAATTGATTAGCTTCATTAAAGATGAAAATGTTTCTTACCACGTCTTTTTTTTAAATTTCAAAATTTAAATTCGAAACTCTAATCAAGAGATACAAATATCATATTTATCTCATCACAACAACCAAGTATATCAACAAGACTATATCCAACCGTAAAAAGATTGCTTGGGAGTGATTATATTTACTAATTCTAACATGTTACTTATTATTTTTTTGAATTATCAATATATATATCTTATGTAAGCATTTTATTTATTAAGATTTAAAGTCATAAATAAAACATATTTTTAACACATGAAGTTGAATAAATTTAGAGGCATTCTCAAGCTGTCAATACATACATAAAAAATAATAAATAAAAACAAATTGTTTACTCCTTAGTAGGTAGGACCAGTGTCACAGTCTGTTACAGATGGATAGTAGCAATTTGTAGGACTAATTAATGGAATAGTTTAATAGATAATATTCAGCTGGAAATCTAAAAATTAATTGGCAGATATTAATGCTGACTAGTGGTTTGGAAGTTGGGATAATTAAATGTAGAGGATTGGAATGTGACCAAATTAACTTTTAAAAGAGTCAACAAAGACTATAAAAAATAAAAGGAGGATACTACCTTAGTTGTTTCTTTACTTGTTTTTTAACATTAAAAATATATATTTTTTATTTATTTATTTTAGCAAATTAAGATGTTCTATATTTTCCTCTATCCTAAATTAGTTGTCCTACTTTACTTTCCGAGAGTCATATTATGTGAATTTTGATCCATATATTTTCATTAAATTGACTTGCGAAAAATTGCAATTTGTAGTCCTTTTTTCTATAATTTTTTACTATCTAAAAGTTTTCAAATACTATCGGTTTTTACTTTGGAAACAAAATTATTTCACAATGAAATGTGGCCTAACACTCACTAAAATTAAATTGAAAAATATTTTTGATGTAATTTTATTTAGCTTCAAAGGTTAATCACGCAGGAAAAAAAAATGTAACAACTAATTTAGGACAAAGAAAACATTTTCTTTCGATGTCACTTTTATTGTTAACTAACTATATCAAGTATTAGCAATTAAACTTAAATTTTCAAAACATTATTAAAACGGAACGGAGGGAGTACTTGCAATTGGAGATTTTGGATTGCCCTCCCAGTGTCCCACAGTTCTACTCTTTATAACCACATTTGTTATTTGTAGTACTTTTTCTACGGTTTGTATTGGATTGCAATTTGTAGTTCTTTTTCAGTAATTTATATTGGATTGTAATTTATAGTACTTTTCCAATCGTTTGTATTGAATTGTAATTTATAGTACTTTTTCGATAGTTTATATTGGAATGAAATTTGTAGTACTTTCCTGCCATTTGTATTTGATTACAATTTGTAGTACTTTTCTACCGTTTATATTATATTGCAGTTTTTAGTACTTTTCCTGCCGTTTATATTAGATTGCAATTTCTGGTACTTTTCGTGCAATTTTTTTTTCCTCTTTATAACCACGTTTGTTATTTGGGAATTGTTTTGACAAGAAAATAATATACCTGCACCCGTTATTCACATAAGATTATATTAGTTAACCATAGTAAAATGATTTATTTAAATAAAAGTATATATTAGTTAATCATAATTAAATTATAAAATTATCAATCAACAATTTGATATAAATACCAATCACGGATAATTTTATTCTTCGTATAGTGATTTAAACTTTTGTGAAGACAACCAACAGTTTAATTTATTATAGTAATTGTTTTACTCTAGTTATAAGTAGTTAAACTCATAACTAGTGTGATGAAACTTAGAATAGGGATGATGATAATGAATGTTTTACAATAAAATATCCATTTATCAAGGGGTGATCATTGTGTATTAAGTTTCTTTCATACTTAGGGGCCGTTTGACTACTGGATAAGGGCAAAGTTAATACATGAATAACTTGGTTATTCATGTATTAATTTTATACCATGTTTGGTTTGTAAATAGAATCAAAATTATTTATGTATAAATTTTATACAATGTTTGGTTGGTGTGTCTCCAAATGTTATATAAAAGTTATTCATGTATTGATTTTATGTGGTATTTGATTGCATTTTTGTAATTCTACATAGCTAGTACTCACATAACTTATGAATAAATTTATCTATAATTTTATACGGGGTAGAAGGTGGAATAAGTTATGAGGGTATTAGTTATACCTGAATTAAAATAATAAAATTACATATTTACCCTTAATTTGTTTACTTAATTATTTGTTTGTAAATAATAATGTATATTAATATTATAATTCACAGGGCTGGCCTAACTCAAATTATTTTAGTTTCGTTATTGCCTCCCCTCACCCTCCCCCCCACCCAAAAGAAACAAAAAACAAACTCAGAACTGTTTTGCCCCCAGACCCGAACTGTTGCATTTTGTGCGCATCACAGTATAGATTTCGCCCCCCACTCCCCCGGCGCGCGCGCGCTCGTTGCATTTCATTTTGGATGCAAGCTTTATAATTTTCTGATTTTAAAAAAAAAAAACGTATATTAACTTACAATAAATTAAATAATCAATAAGTAATAATATATGTATTATAATTTCTACATAACTAAATCCTACATAAATAATACCTACATAATTAATATTTGTATAATTAATACCTACATAATCAATACCTGCATAACTAATACCTGTATAATTAATACTTACATAACCAATACATGCATAACTAATGCCTACATAACTAATACATGCATAACTAATATCTGCATAACTCTAACCAGTAACCAAACGACCCCTTAATGTTTTCTTTAAAGATGGTTGATAACCATTAACGAAAAAAACTCGCTCATATTTTGACATGCTTGACCATAGAAGTACAGATTAGGAAAAAGATTCATTAACTGGGATTTAGTGCTACCAACCATCATAACTTGAGATTGAGAGAAGATAGTTAACTTGAGACTTTTGATGAATGAACAAATTAACTTGACACTCAAGTGTCTGAGAAGGACTTAGGGTGATATTCTATTAATTGGGATGAGAGCCTTTAGGAGTGTCACGATTTGATTCTACACCCTAGGTGTGACTGGCACTGATCAAGATCACGAATGACCCCAAGCGGACCCCTGGTACTAATATGCTACTAATGAACTAGTTAGACATATTCATGAAAGGCGAGCATAAGCTGAAACATAATTAACTTGGCAATTGATTTAACATAATTTTGAATGAAATGATGAAACATCCACCAACCTAAGCAACTAATGTCGGAAATAAAACCTCTCTACTATCTAGAATCAAATAAATAAATTTGTCGGGATAGGGCCCCCAGCTACCTCAAAACAAATAACAAAAACTAACAATAAGCCTAACTACTAACTAATTCAGGAGGTCCCCAAATGGGAGGAATCACCAACTGCTAACTGGAATGCTGCAACATGTCTAGCCACGAATCTAAGGACGAGCGTCTGAATCTACATCATAAAAGGATGAAGCGTAGAAAAAAGTATATGGTCAGTACGTGAAATGTACTGAGTATGTAAGATGACATTAAGCATAATCGTAGAAATAATGCGATAACAAAAAAGAAACATTTTTGAAGTAGGTATAAGTATCATTTTGTGAATTTTCTTTAAAATACATAAAGATGAGTCTATGTATACGATGTCATATCTGAAAATTTACAATGATAAGTTAAGAGTAATATAAATGTGCTTTTATGGGACTTGAGTTTTCTAAACCCACATCCTCTCGATACTAAATAATCTTCTCAAAGCAATATACTTATGAGTTACATGGTATGCACATATTTAAGTAAACTATATGTCTGTTTGAATATAGTGTGAGACAAACTCAACTTGGTGAGACAAAACTCAAATTATTCTTCCTAAAATCATACTAAAATGCTTTCGTAAAAGATATCTTTCAAATCATGTTCATAATTTAAATCATGAGGAGACTACTGAAATTTGACTTTTTTCCGTGTTAACCTGGTCAATGAGGATGCAATAGATGAGAACCCCTCAACAAACATTTTATAGTAGTCTGCTAAACCCAAAAAGCTCCTAATATAGGTCGGGGTAGTGGGTGATTTGGGCCAGTTCTTCACTGTCTCAATTTCAAAAAAATATTAATGTATGATTTTTTTCCCTACCAACTTTTTCCTTTTAATTAAAAATTTGGAAAAATTTGATTCATGTTATCTTCTCTATATCGTTCTGATTTTATCGTATGTCCTTAAATGAACATTTCTCTACCAACTAGAGACCCTAGTTTATTTTTTTTGTTTGTTTAAAGGAATCCATCGCCCTTTTTATTAATTGTGATGAATTTGCAGGCAATAATTTCTGGATCAGAAGAAACTAACAAATAAATTTAACTATTTATTTGAAAAATAATTAAATTTATTTATTTTATCAAAAACAAAGATTACTCATAAGATGAATAAATAGAGAATATTATTTTAATATTGGACTCCTAAGTTTCCAAATAAATTGAGTACAAAAGACTTTACTAGGTCATTTCCTTAAGGAAGAATTGACTCCTTAGAATAATGTTTGTTTGTTTTCTTTTTATAGGAATCAAGAGTTGCAAATATGCAATCGAGCCGTTAATAATTCAGAATAAATTTCAAATAATTAGAAGGGTGATATTACCTCAAACCAACCTATATTATTCTTATTTCATGAATCAGAGTAACGTACACATTATGTGAATCAAAGATGTTACGAGCCTATTTGTATATGAGAAAATAACATGAGCCCTTTTCCATATATTATAAATAAAACAACGCGTGAGACCCTTTAGTAGGGGTGTACAAAATCAAACCGAAAACTAAATCAAACTGTAAATTAAGTCAAATCGGAAAAGAAAATCGATTAATGGTTTGATTTTGGAAACAAAAACCCGACTATACTTGGGTTGATTTGATTTTAACTAAAAAAAAGTCAACCTGCGACCAAACAAACCCAACATTATATATATAATTTTTAAAATTTATTTTATACATAAAAATATTTACTTTGATATAATTTCTAAATATTGCTTATACTTTTTCATAATTTTAATCTTTTTACATATTATTTCAAGTGTTTGAGACTCAAAATTTTGAATGATCCAATAAATGTTGTAGTCTGTAGATATTAGTAACTCTAATAAAGCTCAAATCAAAATCAAATCAATACTAATGCTAACCAAAAAAAAATAATTCAACACTAAGAATGACAATAATGTTGAATATTTGTTCTTTAGTTTTATTGGTTTAGACATTTAAAATACATAACCTAATTTTTTTTATTTTTTAAATATTTAATAATGTAATCAATACTTATTTTAGCATGATTTAGTACTTTTAAATTATGATCATTTTCATTATGACTTATTAATTTGAAATATTTATTTTATGTCATTTCATTATTATTTTTTATTGAATATTTTACTGTCCTCATACATCTCATATTTTGTATTATTTTCTTAAAAAACACCTTACATAGTTATATTTTGGTAGGACTTAAAAAATATTTGGAGCAGAAATTAATTATATGTTTGTATGAATACTTTACCGAAAAATCTGAAAAAACCCAAAAATTCAAAAAATCCAAAAAAAACTCAAGGTTGAAAAACCTAAATTTATTAGTTTAATTTAGTTTATAAATTTAAAAATCTAACACAAATGATTTGATTTAATATTTAAAAAATTCGAACTAATTCAACCAGGTACACCATGGACTCTTATTGCTGTTCCAAAAAATATAATTTTTGTGCAACTATATTGCCAAAACACTAAAAAGTTACATGTACGCCAATGTTAGTATCCGGTCCCTTCAAAATTGAAACAAAAGTAACCCAAAATAAAATAAAATAAAATAAAACAAAACAGGTGGACTAGTGTTCGATGCTTTTGGATCTGAACCATTCATTTCATCACGATGCATCTTCTTCTATTAATAATTTATTACTACATTTCTTAATTAACATGGAAAGGATCACGGAATACATGGTCACCTTGATTCACACTTCAATATTATATTTTATATTTAATATGTAGTGTTGTGCCACCGAGAAGGGATTTGCCCATGATTTGACACTTTTTATTAATTTACTCAAATTATTACATTCCTAATTGTTAGCTACTGTCTTTGTTTTTTCAATTTCTATTGGTCTAGAAGGACTTTTGGTGCGGACCTCGAGGCTTTCAGGCTCATTTTAAGTTATCTTGTGGATTTTGGTCTAAAATAAAATTTGGGTGTGAGACTCATTTCTTATCGAAACGACCTCCGTTGAAAGTTTTGACATGTCTGTTAAGTTTAGAATGCCATATTTTTATTGGGGTAGCATAGTTCGTTTGCATTAACGAAGTTTCGAACAAATCTCGAATCCGGTAGGGGCATTTTGCTAATTCCCCGAAAATCAGTTTAATTTCACAATTTGAGAACTAGATAAGTTGATCGCTAGAGCTCTGTTTGGGTTGATCTTTGTTGCGTTGGGTTGGGAATTGCTAGAGATACATACTGGGACCTTTGGGGCGGTGTGGGGGACTCGTATTAGAGGTAAATTCTTATCACATAGACCTTTCCTTCCCTCTTTAATGGTGAGTTATGTTTCTTTGTTTTGCATGAACTGCTTTGGCTTGTTTCCTATCTTAGATTGTGCCCATTTTTGGGGCACAAGTTCCTTGAGCTAAATGCGACCAATTGACGGAGTCAATTTTATAATTCTCGGTGTGGATCCCACAATTTGACTCATTTTTGGGCCCTCTTTAATTATTACGATTTGGGTGTCAAAACGTCTGTATTGAAGTTGTGATATTTCATTTTATAGTGTGACATCGATTGACCACCATTCGAAAAGGGAAAGCTCTGGTATAGTTGATTTGGAGAGCGCACGGTCATATTTGAGGTAGGTTGTCGCTTACCGTTCGTTAGTTTGAATTTGTGCTAGTGAATTCATGTTGATTAATTATTTTTGGGTTCGATTTATAGTTTGAATCATGTTTAATAGTTAAAAGGCATGCCTTAGCCTTATTTTCGGATAGTTTCCAGAAATTGAGCATGCCTACTTTAGTTGCGTTAATTGTATCATGCCTCGTGGGTTTTGTTATTATTGATTGTATTCATTGTAGCTTGTTCTTGGCCTTAGCTTAGGCTTAGCTTAGGCTAGTGGTTGCCTTATACTTGCTATTTTGAGCCTTTATGCCTTAGAAATTTTCTGACATCGCTTATGACGGCATAGCTCCCTGTAGACTGATATATAACATATTTGAGTCTGATAGTATGAGTCCTAAGTCAGGCGACAACTCTGCTCTTGTAACCATTCATCCATAACTTCCCTTTGTTTCAGCCCCGATGTGTTCTTTGGTGATTTCGGTCTATGTTGGCTATATTGGATCGGGTCTTGGATTTAGGACTGGAGTGGGTCCTTAGTGATTCTCACGATGATTTCTCTCTAAGGTATATTTTCGTGTGAATAAGAGCGTGTGATTTGGAGATATATATTAGGAGTCTACTAGCCACGATTTGAGGTCCGTGCGCATGATTACTAGTCGTAGTTCAAGGTTCGTGCGCATACTTACTAACCATGGTTTGAGGTCTATGCGCATGTTTTCCTTAAGTTCGGGTACACTTCTATTAGTCGAGTTTAAGTCCTCACATGATGGTTTTGCTGGGTTTGTCAGGATGCCTTCTCTGCGGTTAAAGTTCGGGAATGGCGGTTTCAGTTTTGGAATACTTCTAGTCTTAGCTATTCTTATCTTTAGCTCTTTTGTGTACTCATCAGACTTATCGTGATTTGTTTGGGTTATGCAGTTTAAGTTGCGCACGAGTGTACCTTCTGGGTTTATGGGGTCCCAGTTAGGTTATAACTAGCTACTTTACATTTCAATTTCGTTCGTTTCTAGACTCGTGGGCTTTATAGTTAGTCTTACGTTATCTCTTCGCTCGTATGACCTCTAGTTGTTGTTACTTTCTTGCTTTTCATATTGTTTTTACTATCCAAGCTCAGTCGGTCTATGATGCCTATTGGGTACCTGTTGTGTTTAGTACTCATGTTACACTCTGCATCTATTTTATTGATGTAGATTCGAGCGCCAGTAGACAACATTGGTTCAGGCCAGTGGCGGAGATCTTTGGAGATAGAGGGTGAGTTGATGGTGACCTAGTTTGATTTATCTTCATCTGTATATATTTTTTTTACTGGTCTTTTGTATTCGAAATGAGTCTGTACTTTTATTTTTGGGACTTGTACTCGTATAGTGGCTTTGTACTATCATCTACCAACTCGTGGGATTAGATCTTGTACTCCTGCTTTTGTATATATTTGTAATGACCCGAAAGGTCATTTTTAAATTTTTTGTAGAATTACTATTTTACCCCTCTCAATAGTTGCCTCGAGTCATTTCTGATCAGTTTGTGAAGTTGGTCTTGAAATTTGATTGAAAAGATGTGATTTTTGGAAGTTGAGTTTTTTTAAAGGCTTAAAGTGGTTGAAAATAGTTTTTGGTAACAATCCAAGTTTTAGGTCATCAGAATGGAACTTCGACAGTTCCACTAATTCCAAAATATGGAATTTGATCTAAGAGGGTCGTCAGTTTAAGATTTGGAGTTGTTCTGTGGATTGGAGGCCTTGAATTGGAAGTTTAAGTGAATTTAGGTGTAGAATTGACTTTGGTCAACATTTGAAGTTTAAACTCTCAGTTTGGATTTCTCACAGTTTTATTAGGTGAGGTTTTGGTTGATTTTTCGGAGGTTCCGAGGGTAGTTTGAGCATTAAGTTAGTTTGTTGCGATTTTCATGAGTTTCGGAACAAAGAGACCTAAAATTCGTATTTTGATGGTTTCATGAGTTCAGATTATCGAGTTTAGTTGAGTAGTATATTTGGTTTATGTGTACGGAATTCCGAACAAATTCTAAGGGTCCATTGGATGAATTGTTATGCCTTGTGTGTTACTAAGTTGCTGGTGTTTGCTGACCCCCGCGTTCGCGGTGCGTTAGAGTTCAGATCTTCACGTTCGCGGAGAAGCTCGCGCATTCGCGTAGGATTGGAGGTTTGGTCTCCCTGTTCGCGAAGGGGCTCTCGCGTTTTCAGAAAATTATTATGCCATTGGTCCGCATTTGCAGATAGAGTCTGCGTTTGCGGATGACCCCGGGTAGTGACTTATTTTTAAAAATTGGGATTTCTTCCCTTTTTGAACCCTAAAAGCTCAGTAGAGGCGATTTTGAAAGACTTTTTCAAGAAACTTTGATTAGATAACATATTTCAACTCCCCCTCTTTATTATTCATTAATTGTTGCAAGATTTTACCATCTAAATTGCTATTTTGGATTCAAACTTGGAGAGATTTTCAAGAACATGAGTTTTAAGAAAAAAAAATGATGATTTATTATTGATTTCAACTCCGTTTTAAATGATTTTCACAAGTGGTTTCCAAATTCTTTGGGTAACGCAAGTTTGTATAAATTTCCAAATTTAAACCCTATTTTCATAATTGGATTTTTTGGGTCAATTTGACCTATTTATTAAAATGCTTGGTATGAGTGTTGTTAGTTTTGAAATTTTGTTGTGATTACTATTTGATTAGATTGTGTTGAATTGGAGGCCCAACGGAGAGGGAAAACTCAACTTCCAGAGTGATTATTTGATTGATTGAGGCAAGTGGACTTTTTGACCTTTGTTAAGTATATAGAATCTTATATTTCTTTATTGTTTGTGTCAGGGAGTAATGGATCTCGGTGATGAATTTGACTTGTTCATATTAAGTGATCCTAATGATGAAAAATGGGTAATAAAAATGTAACTTGATGATATATTGATGCGTGATGTGATGTGAATGACTTGAAAAGTTATATTGAACCAAGATTGATGATGTATCACGATTATGCTGTTGGGAATTGTGTATTGATATAGAAATTTTCATCTCTTCTTCATATGTGAGAATATACTTATTTGCATTGGTTCTGAGGCACCGTTATGATAAGTGTCATGTGGCTTGAGGAAGAATGATAAACCAAAGAAGATTTATCATTTTGAGGGGCGTGTTACCGCGATAAATATTATGATTCGAGGGTCGCGTCACACGGCGCGACGGATGCATGGATTGATAATTCCATCACGAGTCTCAGACTGAGAGATATCGGGTGTGTACCATTGGGATATACATGCATCACTCTATATGACATCGCACCACATTGCATTGCACTTCATTTGATTTTCATTGATTATGATTGTTGAGCTATTATTGTGATTATGAACTTGTGAAATATGTGAATGTTTGACTATTTGTGTTGAAGTGCAAGTTGTGATGTTCTATTCGTGCTCTGTTGTACTTGAGTGAGGACTATTAGGTTGGGTTGATATTATGTTGTAGGTTGTAGTTATGGAGGTTCTGTTGGATGAGATTGGAGTACTTGTGTTCTATATTGCTTACTTTGTGTTTAGTGGTTTACTTGTTGAGTAATGTGTTATTTGGTACTCATTCCCTTGTTTCTACACTTGTGTAGGTTACAAGCTCAGATCTTCGTGATTACTCTCTCTTCTCTTCTACTCCCGAGGCTTGTTGTGGAGAGTTAGGGAAGTAGTTATTTGTCACTTCGGCGGATTCCTCTTGCTCTTTATTTATGATTTTCTTCTATTCTAGAAACAAAGACACCGAGACTTGTATTATCTTCAATTCTATTGTATTACATTAGAGACTTGTACACGTGACAACCAGATTTTGGGAGTTTATCTAAGTTGGTTTAGTTATCCGCATTATGATATTTTGTTAGAATTCCATTCTTGTTTTATTTCTATATTTATTGTTAATATTTGAGTTTTCAACTGACTTGTTTTGGTGGAATAAGGCAAGTGTCATCATACCCATTTTTGGATCGTGACAAATATTATTGTTATTTCTCATTTTTGTTGTGTTCCTTTTATATTGCTTTAAGTTCCTCATTGGTTATTGTTTCCACCCAATATGCCTATTACTTGTCGTTTCGGGATATGAGTTGACGTACCTACTAGTGGATTATGGTAGGTGCTATCATGACTCAAGTTTTCGGATCGTAACTTTAACCCATCAACTTTCTTGGATTAATAACATCATCATAGATTAATAATATAAGGAAAAAAGGACAAATATACCCCCGAACTATCAAAAATGGTATGCGTATACCCTTCGTTATACTTTTGAGACACCAAAGTCCTTGCCGTCCAAAATATGGAGCACTTATATCCTTCACATTAACGGATGGACACGTGGCACCATCTTATGCATCTACCCAATTTTTACTTAATTTAAACCCACCAAAAAAGACCACCCGAATTAAAAAAGACCCACCCAAATAATTATCTAACCCGCCCACTCACTAACACCCTAATAATATACCCAAACTACTACTCTTATCCTTCTTCATATAGCCACCATATCCTTCTTCTTCCTCCATACTTGCATCCTCCATTGTTGTTCAACCAAGCAAAAAGAAAAATGCCTTCATCACTGATTTCTCTTTCTCCTACTGAAAACCCATATCTCCATTCCTTTTGGAATCATCTCGTCTTTTTCTCTGCGGAGAATTCAAATCAATTGACAAATATCTTTCCAACCTTATCGCCATTTTACGTTCCATCGGCGCCGACGAGTGCTGGTACAAACACGACAGCTTTCTTGACCACTTAATTCATATCTACAAAATTCTCAAAATCTGGAAAGCCCCAAATTTTGTTTGTCTTTGTGGTCTCTCCATTCGGCTTATTCTAATTCATATGTAAATCTGGCTCTATTTGATCCGTCTACTGGCCGTAAAAATTGTGTATCTATTCTACGGTTCTTCAGGACTAAGTAAACCCTAGAAACATTCTTTTACAAAATTTTAATAAAAAATCAAACAAATAAACTAATCTGAAGTAACGCGCTATCTCATCCAACAAAAAGAGTAAAGCACATAAAAGCTGAAAACTTTATCCAAATTGTGAGTATAAATCAGTATATGAACTACACAATTCAATCGGAGATGGTCTGGGTGCAGGAGCGATAAATGGTTATGGGAGAGTAAGGAGAGCCAATTAGAGAGAAACTCAGAGGCAATTTGGAGTTCATTGGAGTTGTAATTAAGCAGGAAAGATTGTCCTTCTGAGTTCGCTGGTGGTCGGACATGGCGACGAGTCAACTCGATGAACTGAAGTCGAGTGAATGATTAATTTGAGAATACGTGTGGTTAGGATTTGTTAATTCGGGTGTTAAGTGGGTTAGGATATAATTGGGTGGGTTTTTAGTTTTTGAGTAAAAATAAAATAAAAATCGAGCAAATTATTGAGATGGTGCCATGTGTTCGTCCGTTAGTGTGAATGATATAAGTGCTCCACTTTTTAGACGGCAAAGACTTTGGTGTCTCAAAAGTATAACGAAGGGTATGCGCATACCATTTTCGATAGTTCGGGGATATATTTGTCCTTTTTCCCATAATATAAATACAATCATCAAATTCTTATTCGCCAAGATATTGTTGGGTTCGAAAGTGAATATGGCGTCATGCGGAAGCTTACAATTGCAAATCATTGAGATGATAAATTAGATGACAAACAAAACTATTCTAAAAGACATAACATTATTAGAGTTTGGTCAAACGACCTACATATTAAAAACTAATAAAAAGAAAATATTAAAATTGTTGAGGGAAAATCTCCCCATAAACTAAACTCTTTATTGACTACATTGTAGATACTATTGTGTTCTGTTATGAGAATATGGATCTTCAATTTATAGATCTCCAAACTTTTCCTCTAAAGAAAGAATAAACCAAATATGGAAGAATATTATATTTTCCTTTCAGGAAAAGTAAAATCATTTATGGTAATGTTTTATCTTTTTTCTTTTAGGAAAAAATAAACTTCAAATAAGGTAAGAAAATCAGGGCAAAACCCTAACAATATTAGTCCTTAATATCATAAATAATATGGATTTCTTAAGACACGTATTTTTTTCTTTCTTAGATGTTAGTTCCCTATTGGTTGATGATGCTTGTTCCTCTGTCAGCTTGAGTATGTAAAATCTACACGTCTTGCCTAACATTTGGCTGTTTTCTTTCCTAATCCTCTTTTCTACCAACTTGCAAAACTCTTAATTGATTCGAGGCATGGTCATAGATAACTTGGTTGGAATTGGAGCTCCGAAATTTTTAAGTTACAAATGAGACATAGTGATTCCGCGTACCTATGAGCCAATTCGCAACGTAAACCACAATATTACTAATGTGAATTTTAAAACTTTTCTCCCGAAAATCGTCATTACAGTCTATTAGAAAGGGAGAGTTATATTCGTCTAACTCAAACTTATTTTTATAAATTTGGATCTTTTGGAAAGAAAAAAAAATATTAACCAATCTACATTTCTACCACTAAACACTAAATATTTGGTATATTGTGTATCACTATTTCATAAGAAATGAAATGCTACTTATATAATTACAAAGCTCAAGACTTGTGAGGTCATAGCATCAATATGCCCACATGTATTTGATTTATAATATCAATAAATATTAACTAGTAAAACATGAAAAGTACTCATCGTTGTTGAACATTTCTTAACTCCAATCCCACGTTGATGTGATGATGCAACCATTTTGATTTTATCCAATCCTAATGATGCCTATTTTTACACGGTATTGATGTAACATGATCGACCTTTTTAGATGTTTTAATAAGTCCTAATTTTTTCAACTTCTTTTCTCCAGTATTTCCCACTCAAATGCCATTGTATTGTTATAACACTAATTGTATCTCTCGTTTTGGTTGTTTGAATATTTAAATTCGTCACTCAATTGCTATGTCTTACCTATTGCTTTGAATATGTCTTTAGAGGAAAATAAAATAATAAGAAAAAAATTTGATCACTCGACATTTCTCAAAAAGATATTGAAACATATCTACAATTAAATATAGGAGTATTAAAAAAAATTCTTTGAAATATAGGAGATGAATGAATTTTAAGCTCGTTCAAAGTCCACTTTAAATAAAATTTGGATGAGATTTGAAAAAGAAATCTGATAAAAAAAATCCTATAGAACTTTGTTTTTCTCCACTATGCATATATAAGTCAAATCAAGTAAAAATATGATGAACAACTTTCTGAAAAAGTTTGATGAAAAATCTAAAGTTATCCCTAGATTCAACTTTCAATGACTCATATAGCGCACAAAATTAGTACACTATAGCAATTCATGTATCTTAACGATAGTTAAGGCCAGTTATGTAAGACATATTGCACATTAATTTAATACGCTATAAGTAAAAAAAATATAGATAATAACATCATAAAATAGACTACTAAGTACTAACTATTTTCTTTTTGAACTGACAAATATTTGAAAAAAATCTGAAACTTATGATAAAAATAACTATTTTCTTTGTCTAACAATATTTGTCCATTATTGACTTTGCACACTTCTTAAGAAACTATAAATAGAAGGGTAATTTCACTGTATCATCATTTGAATATAATAAATACAATGCCTTGAAAAATGTAATAGAGAAATAACTATAATTAATGATAAGGATAAATTAGAAACTAAGTGTAAAATTATCCATTTATTTAATAAAGTAAACAAGTATTATTGAACATCTCAAAATAGTATAGTGGATAATTATTGTTGGACGGAGGGAGCAGTTAACAACTCTTTAAATAGTAAAATATGATGGTTTTAAAACAATTTAAAGTACATAATTTTCTCCGCATGAAACAATTCGAAGAACCAGAAGCATGGGACTACAAAAGATGAAGTCTATAATACGTATATTAGAGCAAATGCGCACACACTAATACATGGCACAAAAGGTGATGCCAAATGACTATTTCTTTATTTTAATTTTCTTGGGATTATTTAATAAGCATAGTAATAATATATATAGAATAATTAGCTTTCTAGAACTACTGATTAATATAATAAAGCAACTATTAAGACTTTATACTATCGTATCTCGATAATCACAAAAGTTAGGCTAGTAGTCTGGAAATGAGAAAACAAAGCAATTAATTTAACAATGGAGAGTCCTATGTTGTGTTAATTAAATAATACAGAATGCAACCAACCAACATTAATTAACGTTATTCAAGATTAACATCATAGTGACAAGTGCATTCCGTCATTGATTGGATTAGCTCCTGCTGAGTCATATAAAATCCAGCTATGTGAAAGTTGAGGTTTTTTAAATCTTCAATTATAAAATATTACTTGCAAAATATTAAATAATAATAATATATATATGTTATTTTCCAACAATTAATGGATATATCCATAAACTAATGTGTGCCATACGAAATTTTGATACGAATTGTGACAATTGCACATCACAAATGTTCGACATTAGTTTGCAAGAATCATCGAAATAATCCGCACATGCTATAATCTCTGTTATAGTCTTTGTCCTTCGGGTGAACACTGATTTGTGGTGAGCTCAAAACTTCTGCCACAGCTACCCTTCAGGTGAATATTCTGGGGTGAGCATTTTGTGCACGCTGAGTAAACCTTCCACTGTGTAATAACTTGCAAACCATACAAGGGTTATAAATCATACTAAGCAAGCCCAATGCGATATGCTCGACTTAAAAGACATCCATCCAAATTAATTGAGCCATCTCGAAGGACCATCAAAATATTTAGCAGAGTGTAGTTTTGGCTTTTACTAGCCTCTTTTTCAATTCTAAACAGGAAAAAATAAATTATGATACGAATTTTTTTATGAACGAATTAATCATTATTTTTAGTTACTCTGAAAATCTTAATTGCTTCATTGATATCACTTAAACGATTGACCATAAAGTAGTCTATTGCAGTATTAATGTTTATGATCAATATCTATTTTTGCACACTTCTTTAAAAGATATTAATATTCTTAATTAACCTAATAATAATATTTGCCTAAACTAATATTTTAGCACACCCCTAAAAAAAAATTATAGTCAAAATTAACCTATTAATAATAATTTTAAAATTAATATTTGTATCTTCTTAAATATTATACTTCATTAACATTCAACTAATTGAATCAATAAGGGTATCTAGTTTAAAAATAATAACAAATGACTTTCTTATAACCAAAATGACTAATATATGAGATCCGAGCGAAAGGGCGGACGAGAGTACTGATTATGAGTGTTGGATTTTAGCAAGGTGTGAATGAGAAATAAGAGAATGAGAAATTGGAAATGTGGGGGAACCAATTTGGAAGGAAAATGAAAAGTCATTTCAAATGGAAAGCCTTTGAAAATGAAAAGTCATTTCTCCCATATTGGTAGAAGAAATGAAAAATGTTGTCCTTATATTAAGAAACACTTCCTTCAACTCTTAAAGGGTTAACTTTGGCTTTGGCTTTGACTTTGAATTTGAATTTGGCAAATGATGTGATTGATTCATAATATTTTTGGGCAAAATTTATTTAATCAATCTCATTAATTAATTTTCTTTTCCTTATAAATTAATTCAGAATGTTAATTATTTAATAGAATTAATTTCGCGTAATAGAATTATTGAAAATTTGCGCGTAACGGTAAAGTCTTTCTGAAGGGACCCATTCCTTCGAACATACGTTATTTTCCCCAAAAGACACAACGTTCTGGAAAGACATGTCTGAATAGATGCGTTCACACCATTATCCGAACAGACGCGTTCCTTGCTGTAATTGGCTATAAATAGAGAGTTTTTTTTTTTCATTTTTCAATACTGAAATTTTTTCTCTCTTCTGCATACATTTTCTTACAAATAAAATTATCGATCGACTGAGTCTGTGTGTGCTCTCGTTGCTGTTCTTGAGTTCGCTGAAATTAGTGAAGTTTGAAGTACCACTACTTCTCTAATAGTTAATCCGTTTTATCTTGGGAGGAATTAATCTACAACCACGGGTACTTGAGGGGATTAAATTTCTTAAGGAAACACAGTGGTTCTGTGGACTCGGATTATTTATTTTCTGTCTGTTTCATCTTTTTTCTGTTTCTGTTTTTTTCTAACCTGAATACAGGAGATAACAAGCTTAAGAAATTTTATTTGGTTTATGTATTTGAGGATTCTAGAGATTAAAACCTTTTTGGTTTTCTACTCTGTTTGAATTTTAAAAAATTCATTCGATTAACGATTAGAAGAACATAAAAACTTCATCGTTAAATCAGAAACAGGCTTTATAAAAATTTATTCTTTACTGCTAGTATTTCACATACTATATTGTCTGACATTTGTGACAGAAAAATGACAAATTAAAGTCAAGTAAATGTTGGAACAGTGAGTGCTGCAACAAAATTGGTTGCACACAATCGTTCAACTGCTGCCCTTGCACCGACTGAGAAACCTGCAAAGTTTTCTGGAGTCGACTTCAAGAGATTGCAGCAGAAGATGTTCTCCTATCTGACTACATTGAGTCTGCATAAGTTCATTAGTGAGAACGTTCTTATTCTGTCGGATGAAACTCTGGACGAAGAACGATTCTTGATAACATCAGATTTTTTGTGTAAAAACTATATTCTGAGTGGCCTGTAAGATGATCTGTACAATGTGTACAGTAGTGTCAAGACCTCAAAATAATTCTGGGATGCTTTAGAAAAGAAGTACAAAACAGAGGATGCCGGAATGAAGAAGTTCATTGTGGCAAAGTTCTTGGACTATAAAATGATAGAGAGTAAGACTGTCGTCACCCAAGTTCAAGAATTGTAGGTCATAATCCATGATCTCCTTGATGAAGGTATAAATATATATAATACTTATGTTGAACATATTAAGTTTGTTCTTAATACTCACATAATCTTTGATGTAGGATTGATTGTGAATGATGCTTTTCAAGTGGCGGCCATTATTGAGAAGTTACCTTTGCTGTGGAAGGACTTCAAAACCTACTTGAAACATAAACGCAAGGAGATGACTGTTGAAGATCTCATGGTAAGGCTGAGAATCGAAGATGATAACAAGGCCGCAGAAAATAGTTAACGTGGTATTTCAGCAATATCTGGAGTAAATATTATCGAAGAAGATCCCACGAAGTCAAAGAAAAGAAAGAAAGCATCTGGAGCAAAGAGCAATCCTCCTAAGAAGAAATTCAATGAAAATTGCTTCAATTGCGGCAAACGTGGTCATAAGGCTCCGGAATGTCGGGGTCCTAAGAAGGACAAGAAGAAGGAGCAAGCAAATTTGGCTGAATCCAAAGAAGAGATGGACGATCTCTGTGCAATGCTTTCAGAATGCAACTTGGTTGGAAATTCAAGAGAATGGTTGATAGATTCTGGTGCCTCATGTCATGTTTGTGCTAACAAAGAATTATTTGCATCATATATTCCAGCACCTGCAGATGAGAAATTTTTTATGGCGAACTCCGCTGCTGCAAAGGTTGAAAGAACTGGAAAGGTCCACTTAAAAATGACATCGGGCAAGGTGGTGACTTTGAACAGGGTCTTATATGTTCCGGAATTGCGGAAGAACTTAGTTTCTATACCAGTTCTGACCAAGAACAGATTCAAATATGTATTTGTTTCTGATAAAGTTGTAGTGAGTAAGAATGAGATGTATGTAGCAAAATGTTACCTCACTGAGGGCCTCTTCAAACTCAATGTAATTGCAGTTGATATGAATAAAGATTCTGCTTCTTCTTACTTGCTTGAGTTAAAATGTTTATGACATGAAGGTTTGGGACACATCAATAACAAAACCTTGCGAAAACTGATTAACTTAAATGTTTTGCCTAAATTTGAGCGTCATAAATTAAAATGTCAAGTTTGCGTTGAATCTAAGTATGCTAAGCATCCTTATAAATCTGTTGAAATGAATTCATACCCCTTAGAACTGATTCACACTGACATTTGTGACATGAAGTCAACACCATCACGTGGTGGAAAAAAAGTATTTCATAATTTTTATTGACGATTGCACTAAATACTGTTATGTCTATTTTCTAAATGGTAAGGATGAAGCAATAGATACAATTAGGCAATATAAAACTGAAGTTGAAAATCAGTTGGATAAAAAGATCAAAATGATCAGAAGTGATAGAGGTGGAGAGTATGAATCTCCTTTTACAGAAATATGTTTGGAAAATGAAATCATTCATCAAACTACAGCTCCTTACTCTCTTCAATATAATGGAATTACGGAAAGGAAAAATCGAACTTTAAAGGAAATGATGAATGCCTTACTTATAAGTTCAGGTTTACCACAAAACTTGTGGGGGGAAGCAATCCTTACAGCAAATCGAATACTCAATAGAGTGCCTCACAGCAAGACACATGTTATTCCATATGAGAAATTGAAAGGTAGAAAACCCAACTTGAAATATTTCAAAGTGTGGGGGGGGGGGGGGTCTAGCCAGAGTCCAGGTTCCTATACCTAAAAGGGTCAAAATAGGACCGAAGACTGTAGATTGTGTATTCATTGGATATGCCACAAATAGTAAGGCATGTCAATATTTGGTTCATAAATCCGAGCATCCGGATATTCATGACAATACGGTAATGGAATCAGATAATACTGAATTCTTTGAACATATCTATCCGTATAAAACTAGACATGAGTCATCTAGTGGGGGTGGGGTATCTAAACGACCTCGAGAAGAACCAAAAGAGAATGTACCTAATGAAGAGAGTCCAAGGCGTAGTAAACGTCAAAGGACAGCTACTTCATTTGGATCTGACTTTGTAACATTCCTTCTTGAAAGTGAGCCTTAAACATTCAAGGAAGCTATGTTGTCTACCGACTCGACCTCTTGGAAAGAGGCTGTCAATAGTGAGATTGAATCAATCTTAAGCAATCATACTTGAGAGTTGGTTGATCTTCCTCCAGGAAACAAACCCTTGGGTTCAAAATGGATTTTCAAAAAGACGATGAAAGATGATGGAACTATTGACAAATATAAAGCAAGACTTGTTGTGAAAGACTTTAGACAAAAAGAAGGTCTTGATTATTTTGACACATACTCGCCAGTGACTAGGATTACATAAATTCGGATGTTAATTGCCCTAACTGCAGTATACGGTCTTGAAATCCATCAAATGGATGTGAAAACCGCCTTCTTAAATGGAGAGCTGGAGGAAGAGATTTACATGGAACAACCTGAGGGCTTCGTAGTTCCTGGTAAAGAAAAGAAAGTATGCAAACTTGTTAAGTCACTGTATGGACTAAAACAAGCACCGAAATAGTGGCATGCAAAGTTTGATCAAACCATATTGGCAAATGGATTTAAGATCAATGAATGTGATAAATGTGTCTACATTAAAGACGTTCCAAATCATGATATGTGGATGACATGCTGATAATGAGTAAGGACATTGCTAATGTAAAAGCTACTAAGCGTATACTCGCTGGTAAGTTTGATATGAAAGATCTAGGAGTTGCCGATTTGATATTGAGAATTAAGATTCATAAAACTCCTCACGATCTAGCATTGTCTCAATCTCATTATATTCGAAAGATACTTGTAAAGTTCAAGTACTTGAATTTCAAAAGGGCAAAGACTCCAATTGATGTGAACCTTGATCTTGCTAAGAATAAAGGTGAAAGTCAGTCTCAATTGGATTATGCCAGAGTATTGGAAAGTTTAATGTATGTCATGAACTGTACACGACCAGACATAGCCTGCGCTATAAGTAAACTGAGTCGATATACAAGTAATCCCAATCAAAATTATTGGATGGCAATGAAGAGGGTTTTGGGGTACTTAGATGACACTCAAAACTATGCTTTGCATTACAACAAATATCCAGCAGTTGTTGAAGGATATAGTGATGCAAATTGGATTACTGGGTCAACTGAAACGAAATCCACGAGTGGGTACGTTTTCACTATTGGTCGAGGAGCAATATCTTAGAAATCATCCAAACAAACATGTATAGCTCGCTTTACTATGGAGTTTGAATACATCGTCTTAGACAAGGCAGGTGAAGAAGCTGAATGGCTCCGGAATTTCTTAGAAGATATTTCGTTTTGGCCCAAACCAATGGCCCCTGTATGCATACACTGCGATAGTCAAGTTGCAATAGGGCGGAATGGAAACGTTATGTACAATGACAAGTCTCGTCACATACGACGGAGACACAACTCTATTAGACAACTACTTTCTAGTGAAATTATCACAATTGACTATGTAAAGTCAAAGGATAACGTGTCAGATCCACTTACAAAAGGCCTAACTAGAGAAGGAGTTGAGAGATCATCGACGGGAATGGGACTATGGCCGAGAATAAGTCATCATGGCGGTAACTCTACCTAGAAGACTGGAGATCCTAAAATCTAGGTTCAAGGAGATCAAACAAAGTCATAGATGACGGTTCAACATTGTCAAAATTTATTTTATGGTCCATTCTCATGATGAGACAATGTTCAGTAACAGGATAAAGGCATAAGGAATTTTTAATGGTTTCTATAAGTTTGATACAGGGTATATCAAATAGTGTATCTACGGGATTACACATTTAGAAACCACCTATGTAAGTGTGAAGTGTAAGCCGCTTTAAGGAGAATTCGGTAAGGCCAGTTCTCTAAGAACTTATTAACCAAGACGTGTTCATGGCTGAAATGAACAAAACAATGAGAACCAAAAACAGTTCAAGGGTTGATTGTGTGACTTATGTTGTCTAGGTATACACCAAAGCTCGACGGTTCAAAGATATCAAATCTACCGATTGACCGAGTATATCCGATATATGTTCACTACGGAAAGTTCAAAGGGAAACCTACTTTTCCAGATGCGATTAACCCTTACTTACGAGACACACAAGTTTTTCATGCATATGTTTTAACAATAGCCATTCCCCATTCATGTGGGGCATTTTTGGATTTTAGCAAGGTGTGAATGAGAAATAAGAGAATGAGAAATTGGAAATGTGGGGAACCAATTTGGAGGAAAAATGAAAAGTCATTTCAAATGGAAAGTCTTTGAAAATGAAAAGTCATTTCTCCCATATTGGTAGAAGAAAGGAAAAATGTTGTCCTTATATTAGGAAATACTTCCTTTAACTCTTAAAGGGTTAATAAAAAGGTGCCCCTTCGCGCCGTCGTCGTCGCTCGACCTCGGTGTCGGATTCGAATTCGAATTCGGCAAATGATTGATTGATAATATTTTTGGGCAAAATTTATTTAATCAATCTCATTAATTAATTTCTTTTTTCTTATAAATTAATTCATAATGTTAGTTATTTAACAAAATTAATTTTGCATAACAGAATTATTGAAAATTCGTGCGTAACGGTAAAGTCGTTCTGAAGGAACCCGTTCCTTCGAACATATGTTATTTTTCCCAAAAGACACAATGTTCTAGAAAGACATGTCTGAACAAATGCGTTCACACCATTGTCCGAACAGACGCGTTCCTTGCTGCAATTGACTATAAATAGAGAGTCTTTTTTCATTTTTCAATACTGAAAATTTTTCTCTCTTCTGCATACATTTTCTTACAAATAAAATTGTCGATCGACTGAGTCTGTGTGTGCTCTCGCTGCTGTTCATGAGTTCGCTGAAATTAGTGAAGTTTGAGGTACCGCTACTTCTCTAATAGTTAATCCATTTTATCTTGGGAGGAATTAATCTACAACCTCAGGTACTTGAGGGGATTACATTTCTTAAGGAAACACAGTGAGTTCTGTGGACTCGGATTATTTATTTTCTGTCTGTTTCATCTTTTTTCTGTTTCTGTTTTTTCTAACCTGAATACAGGAGATAACAATGAGTTCATTCAAACTTAGAAGATTCCGCTCACTTATATATAGGGCGGAGTCAGGTAGGGTCAAGGGGTTTATCCGAATCTTGTTAGATAAAAAATTATAATATTGATATATAGTTGAAATTATTTTATGTATATATACTAGATGTTAAACCCTCTTTATTTCTTTAGGCCATACATATATACAACCTTTTTAACTTTTCCCAAATTTCATTTTGACATTTCTACTTAATCTTGTTCCATTTTAATTATCCAATTTTATTTTTCATGTATCATTTAAACACAATTTTTATTTTACCCAGTATAAGTTTTCAACGCATGTTGGACAAATATTAAAAGTGCAAAAAAAAAAAAAATCAATTAATAATGCCACATAATTTTTTTCTCCAACTCATCCGGATTTACTTTGCGTTTGCATTAATTGTACCAAGTTATCATCTTTAAGAAATATAACAATATATTTTATTAATTAGCTATATTCAATTGAGTACAAAAATTTATTGCTCAGATTGATTATTGACTCAAGTTAAACACCGAATTTGTGTTACTATGAATATATCCATCTTTTTAAATTTATATGGTATTAACAAAATATTTTATGTCATTCAAATAATTATATTTCTAAATTTTGATATGATATTTTTCTCCTCGATCGATCCAACTCTTTACATATTATTTTAACATTTTATCTAGTCCTCTATAACGTAGAATATAATTGTTATTTCTAATTTTATATAAACGAAAAAATTATATAAATTAAAATTAAAAAATATTATCTTTAACATAGAAAGAGTTAAATTTAAAAAAGGCAGATGAAGAAAATAAATAAATAAATAAAGTAGATGAAGGAAAAAGTGGGGTGAAGAGACGATGAAGGAAATAAATAGGGGAGAAGTTTGTTAACGATAAACATGTCAAATATTAATGTTAAAAAGAGTCTTTCACTTGCTTTAAAAGGTGAATAATCTCACCAATCTATCCATTCAACATTTTATGTTTAAATTAATGATATATAAAAAATGGAGTTGGAGGGTTAAAATGAAATAAACTAAAGTTGAAATGGAGTGCTAAAATAAAATTTAGGACAAGTTAAAGTGGTTATGTATGTGTTTAACCATTTTTTATGTGCTTACTTCTTTATATATATTTTGAACATCTTAAGGACAATTCTAACTCCATAGTTACTCATTATACGTTAAAAATATATATTGTAAAACAAGTATAAATAATAAATATCACATGCAGTAAATCAAACACGTTGATGTAGAGTATCAAACTCGAATTCATGAAATTCAAACAATAAATTTGTTTCTGGATCGATCTCTAATCATAGCTCATCCCAGTCACTTTAGAAGAGAACAATCTAGAAGAAGAGTCGCCTCCAGGTCATTCGAAACCACTTTACGGTTATTTATTTATTGACCATAACAAATTTAAAATTAAAAGGAAAAATGAGAAAAGCTAAAAATAACATTGATAAAAATTACTTAAAAAGAAAAAGCCATATTTGCTTAATTGACACTCATGCAATTACTTGACTTTCTCCAACACAAAATTCATAAACTACCTTAAAGTAAGCAGTAGGTGAAATTTGAAATTTTATTTAGTGCACTTTTGAACAATGTTGATCTCATAATAATTTCCAGCTCTGGGGGCAAACTCAGTAATTTTAAGTGGATGTGTATAAATAAATGGAGTATACACTAATTTCAAAATGCAAATTAAAATCCAGTGTTAAAATGGTAGAGTCACTATTGAAAAATCACTATTTTTTCTCTGAAAAATGTTCAATTTATATTTTCACAAATATTTTGATTGAAGTAATAAGTAAAGAAAAAATGTCTAGTGATTATCACCACCCCAAAGTAATCTTTAGCGGTAATTAATTAACAACAATAACTTAATTGTCATTAAAATATGTATTTTTAGATGCAATTAACACTTTTTGTGAATATCCCTAAAGCCTATGGCGACAATAGATTCAATTGCAATCAACTAATGCTGGTAAAAACTTTAGCACCTTTTGTTAATGCGTATATTTATTGCCGCTAAAAGCTTTTTTGTTATAGCATATTCCCAGGATTTCAATGAGGACATATTTTCCGTCATGCATTTCCTAGTGAACTGATTCAGTGAAAATGAATTGAAATAGAAAAATCATGTTGTATAACATAAATTTGTTATTAATTCTTGATGAGAAAAACTCTGTTTCTGACAGTGAGTTAGTTGGGTTAAGTAGGAATTGATCATATATATATATATATATATATATATATAACAATGGAAATATCCCTCTAACTTTTCTTTAAAAAGTTAAACATTATCTCCTCCAGCTTTGAACAAATGAGATCCTCCTTTGTTATGTATCCTAATATACAATATTAATTTTTTCCTTTCATATCAATTTCATTTACTAGTTTATACGGTATATTTATATTAGATAATGTTTATGTTACACTCCTTAAGTTGGTAAGATTCTCTAATCACATGATGGTAGTTTTTATTTGGTTCGGTGTTTGGTATCTCATAGGAGTCCGACTAATTTAAATTTGTGTTGTGTAGGACTTTATTTGGGGGAAAATGCTTTTTATTAAAAAAAATTTATATCCAAAATTTGAATTCGAGACATGTAATTCGAGAAGGAGTAGTCCTATCCATTGCACCATTTTTTTTTTTGTGATTGATGATGCTAGTTGTTATTTTTAGAAGAAAATGCAAAGTAGTTTCATTGAGTTTACTAACCTTTCCATGCAACTTTCAAGTATTCCATTTGGGTATGAATCATACTCCCTCCGTTCACTTTTAATTGTGATGTTGCGTTTTATGAAAGTCAATTTGACTAATTTTTAAAGTTAAATTAGATTACATTAATTCGATATTTTAAACAAAAAATTTAGATATTCAAAAACTATACGAAAAGTACTATAAACTGCAATTTTTCGCATATTAATATGATGAAAAAATACATCATAAAGCGTTAATCAAAGTTCTTATTGTTTGACTCTAAAAAAGGAAATCATGACAAATAAAAGTGGACGGAAGTAGTAGTTCTTAAAGGGAAGATTTCTTGTACAAGCAACATTATAGTGTTATTTTTCTATAGTACCATTTTTAAATCGTATGTATAAGATTACATTGAATATATTATTATTGTCAAATCAATTTTAAGTAGCTTTATAACCAAAAAATATACAAAAATTACATAAATACGCATAGAATACAATTCCTCCGTCAACACAATATTTTAAGGGATCTTTTGTTACTCCCTATCCCATAACAAATCCCTGTTTTCAAGAACGTATTGAATATCTCTACAAAACATCAGAATCTACCGTGTTTGTTCTTGATTTCCTATCTTTTTTTATGATAGTCAATATTGAGCAATTTTGTATTATGATTTCTTCGATATCGATGGAGTAGTAATCAGTCCAAAATTAAGTGTTAGGTCCGATAATAATTAGGTGTCATGCGGAAGCTAGCAAAACAAATTTTGGATGAGAAATATATCATAAAACACAAAGATTTAACGTGGATGAGTAATTCACTATAAATATGAGAGAGAAATAACCTCAACCAATTCACTCGGAATACAACGACGTTCACACAAGTGACAATATATCATTTGTCCCACAAATTCTCCCCCTAGACAAAACTCTCAAGACCCGTAAGACTACATTGTGAATGCTGATTAAATAGAAGGATAGAGTCCTAAACATTTTCCTACAAGAAAAAAACTAGCCAAATATAGAGATTTTATATTTTTCTTTTAGAAAAAGGAAACCTATATATGGTAAGAAACTAAGGGCAAATATTCAACATCAAGTTATAACACATTGGTTTCATCCATTGCAATGCAGCTTGGAATAGACACGAGCATCAAATTGATAGAAATAAAATACACGATGAATGAGTTACTTATACATGAGCTATACATTGAATATACACTCAAAAAGCTGAATATAGCTTAGCTATACATGAAGTATACACTGACTATTCAATCATAATCAATTCAAGATCACTTCTAAATCGTCCTAAATTTGAATATGAAATTCTCTCAATGTTTCAAACCTTTTATATATAATTCACTCGAAACAATTCAATTTTCGATATGCCAATTTTTTAAAAAAAGAAACGCAGCAAATTGTAGAAGAAGAAGAAGCATCGCCAGACGACGACGAATAAAGAAGAAAGAACAAAGAATAGATGCCTTCAAATTTTTTTAAAAATTAATTAAAAAATCATCTTGTTTTAGAAGGCGGGGCGTGAGGTGGAGACGTTTTACTTAGTAAAGGGCGAGGCTTAAGCCTTGAGATGTGGGGGTAAGCCTTATGGATCTTAAAATTTTTAATTTACAATATATAGTATAGTAAAATAATAACACAAAATTATAAAAATACATCAATAGTTTGAAATAATTACAAGCATGATCAAGGAAACTCATAGAAAATAAAACTTCTAACATTATTATACAAATATAAATAATCTAATATCTTAATTTTCTAATAATAAAAGAATCATTATTTCTAAAAATATATTATTATCATACTATACAATTTACCCCACTCCTCAAAAAAAAAAAAAAAACTTATTACTATTATAATAAAAACATCACTCCATCATGAATACAAATAAAATTACTTTTAAATAGCTAAATAAAATATGAAAATTTTGAGGCACATGACAAAAACATGAAGACCAATAATAAGTGAAAAAATATAGTTTTGCTATGTATTTTTAAAAGAAATGTTACGTAATAACTAATATATAATCATCCTCACAGTGTTAGCAAATAGTAAATATGCAACACTACAACTTGTTATTTGAGTTACTCTGAATCTTCTTATTCTATAGATTAAACTATGACTTACGAGGGTCAACAATGTTAAATAAAAAATTTAACACATAATTTGTGTAAGATCTGTTAGGCGAGCCCCAAACGTTGGACGTACAATCGGACGCTTAGGGCGTAAGTCTTACAGAACTAAGTCTCACACTTGAGTCTCGAAGAGTTTTGCTAGAGCCCAACCCCGAGACGAGTTCCAACAGAATCTTTTAAAACACTGTCCAGAAGTTTTTAACTGGCTGAATAAATAAAAGGCCATATTTTTTGTAAATAAGTTTGGCGAAGGGCCATAAGGTATAATTATCCTTGAAAAATATACAAAATTCATACGCTAAAAATACATTTAGGTGGCAAGTATAGTTTGAGATTAAAGATACTGAAATAATAACAGATGCCACGCACTTATGTTATTTGTCAAACATTAAATAACATATGATTTTGTATGAATATACAAGTTGCATAGAATGGGTAGAGTATAGTTGGGTTAAGTAAGAATTTGAAATATTATGTCCCCTTCTTTTATTCAACCAATTCGTTACCATCTTTGTGTTTATCTTAATACAATATAATAAATAAAGATAAGGAAAACATAGAGTCAAAAAGCAAAATTTACCTTTTTTTAGTTATTTAATTTTTTTGATGTTGAATCTATGTATATATATTACTTATAAGATATAGTAGTAACAACTAAAAAGCAAGGGGTTGAAAAGAGGAAAAATTAAGCACAAGTTGGGTTAAATATTCAAATAACATCATTCAAAAAACAAAGAAATTCATACCTTGTGAGTTGTGACTGAGATTTTGTGATGTGAGGTTTTCCATTTACAAATTGCAATAACGTATGCAAGTCCAGTATCAAATTGAGATTTACAAGTTATCTATTGTTTTTTAAACAATATGATGTTTAATTTTTAGTAAGATAATAGTGAAACTTGGTAGGATAATTAATTTGTCACTGGCAAATTTGGTAAGAGGTCTAATCATATCATCATGCTTATTAAAATTGAAAGTAGGTTTCATCTTATAAAGGGTCAAGATCTTCAAACTTTGATTTAAAATTAAACATCTACTCTAGTTTTGAATGAATAACATCCTCCCATATTATCTTATTTTTGTCATTATCAATCTCATTTACTATTTTATATCATAAATTTTAAATGTATATGTGATAGATAATATATAAGTATATATTCCCCTCTAATTTTGCTTTAAAAATTAAACATCTCCTCCCAACTTTAAGCAAATGACATGCATCCTCAATGTTATCCTATACAATATTAATTTTATCCTTGTCATATCAATTTCATTTACTATTCTAAATTTTATTTATTTAAATTACACTCTGTAAGTTGGTAAGAGGTCTAATCACGGGATGATAGTCATTACCTTGTCAAATTTATTGAGTTTACTAATCTTTAATCAAATCCATGCAAGTATCCATTTTTTAAAATCATCTTTCTTAAAGTAATAATAAAGTAATTAATAAAGGGAGCGGTTTGACGTTAAGAAAATAATGTCAAGTATGATCCTTTAATATCCTTTGTAGAGATCAGAGCTAATCAAATTTAAACTTTAAACTAAAAGAAAGGAAAACACATATAATATGTGTCTGATTTTTATAGCCAAACGTCTAATTAACTGATTGCTTACTACTATTTTATAAATTTAAATAAGAAAATACTTACAAAAATAGTATAGTAAATAAAACATAACAAATAAAATTGCTACTACTAAGAATGCTATCCCAAACATGACCTATAGCAACGATTCGAAAACCATTGTCATAGGCATCAAAATCGTTATAATAGATGATCTATTGCAATGAATTTGAACACAATACATCGGATTGTGTTGCAATAGGTCTATTATAACGATTTTATCGATGGTTAGAGAACCGTTGCAATAGGCATTCTATCGCTGTGGTTACAGAAGTGTCGCTATTGCCGTATCTATTGCAGAAATTATTTTTTCCAAAAACATGGCGATATTATTTTTTATATATGCAACGATTGTTGAGGCTATAACAATGGTTATTTAGAGCTATATCAACCATTATTTGGAGCTAGAACAATAATTATTTGGAGCTAATAGCAACACCTATTGAGCCTATTGGAGGAGCTACTGCAACAATTATTTGAATGGTTTATACAATAATTATTTACTTCTAATATATTGTTCCATCGTTACTAAAATATCTATGGTTAATGCATAAGAGTTTTCATATTTTTATTTCCCTTTCAATATAAATTTGAGTCGAGGTTGCAACTATTTTGTTTGTTGTAACATCTCAAACCTTCTGGCCAATCCTAGATGTTTAGATAAATCCAAACTCGATGAAATTCAATTGTTCATAGGTGTTAATATCAATTATTTAATGTGAGAACGCATTAGATATGAACTAAGGTCATACGAGATTCGTAACACAAAGTTGAGTTGACAACATCCTTACCGAATGAGTTTCGATATGTATTTTTACTAGGAACAACTAATGAGCACATCTTTTAGAATATGAAGAGTTACTGAACCATGAACTATCAAATTAAAGATCTCTGAGTCTTCTTTCAGCGCCACCGACCGTTATTAATACCATTCCAAGTAGAAAGTTAAGATCGTTTTACTAAAATATGTCTGAGCTGAAAAAGCTGTTTTGGTATAGCTAAGACAGGCTCGCTATAGAAAACTTTTCTATAGTGAAGATGCTCGCTATAGCAACCTTCGGGCAAGTAATTAAGTCTGATTTTGCTGTTTCTTATGTCATAAATTTCAAAATCTTGTTTTAATCAAGGTTTGAGTGAAAATTATTTTTTGAGGTAAGTTTTTTCATCAACTTCTTCGTCCATTAATCCGTTAACACCTTAGAATCATTAGAGCCACTATAATCGTGAAATTATGGGTTAGAATCCTAGAAAATTTTGGGAAAAACCTCTAAGTATGTATTATATCACTTATAATTATTTCTAGTTTGTAAACTAATGGTTCCCAACATGAAATTGTTGTTCTAAAATATGTCTGTGATGGTTTGAAATTTTGGATTTAATAAACATGAGATTTCCAATAGAAAAATTGCTGTAAAAGGGATAATTAGGGTAGAAACTCCATTAACTTTGATAATTGGAGTATGGTAGAATTAATTAGTCAGGGTAATGATATAGACCATGAATAAGGGCATAAATAGTGCCTTTAAATTCTCAAAGCATTTATTTGAAGAGTAAATGGTTAGTCACTCTTAAAATTGCTTATTTACTAGATATTAAACATTATGAGGCATGAAAGAGAGGAAACAACATCTATGGAGTAACTTTCTTGTTTCAAGATCTTCGATTGAGGTAGGCAATGATATATACTATATGATAGACTTAATTATTAACACATAAACACATCGTAGAGTTGATAGAGACAACATGTTTAGGCATAAGTTTTATCATCATATTTATTTTAAACAATCTTCGTTTTAGTTTATATATCCTCTACAACCTTACAAAATAGAACTTGGCTATAAATCTTGTAGCCATATCAATAGTAAAATCTCCAAAATATCTTTCATATTCCATGTGAAGTTGACCATAACATAGTTGAGTTACTATTATTACAAATAACCACGTTAAATCATCTAGCGGTGTATATTAAGTGTATTAAGTATTGACATTATCGTAGGGAATACAATGACATCTTTATACTATCAGTTTCTACTTGATTAACTCATTCTATTCCATTACCATTTTATTTGTTTTGTTTGTAAGTCGGGTAACATAGAGGAACCTGACAAATAAATAACTGTTGAAAATCCTCTGCAAGTTGTTGTAACATTTCAGAAATTGAAAGTTGATATTGGAAAGGAAAAGTTTCATTTTCGGTACTGATACAGTGATTCACGAGTTTGACCTACGGACCATAGAAAGTCCTACGAAACCGTAGGAAGGAAGTCGTAGGTCATGGTTTGAGATTTAGAATATGTAGAGTCCAGTAAGTTGACCTACGAAAGAACAGTACGGATCATAGGGTAGTCTACGGGCGGTAGGAAGGGCCCATATGGTGATCCAGAGAATTGATTTGAGACCTCAGGTCTACGAAAAGAGTTGACGAGTCATGATATGTTCTACGAATCGTTGGAGGGGTTTATAAAAGTGATTCAGACTTGGTGGAATTTTGGACTTAAACTTGTATTCTATGAATTGGCCCTATGAGCCGTATAAAAGACTACGACCCGTAGGAATGTTTCGTTGAAGTTGCTTAAGACTTTGAGTCCTAGAAAATGATTCTACGATCGACCGTCGGTCGAAGTCGTAGGGTCTTTCGATAATTTTTAATTAAGGGTGTTTTGGTATTTTCCTACCTAATTAACTCCTAAACTATACCATTTTGTTCCTATAACTACCCCTATAACCGTTTTACTCCTACTAGTAAGTAAAATCCTCACATTCACTCAATTCTCCCAAAATCTCTCAAGTCTTCTTCTCCAAATTCTGTCGAGAGCTCTCAAGGTGGAAGCTAGAGTTTCAAGCTTCAAGGTCTCATTCTTCTTACATTCTTAGGGTTTTGATTATCAAGGTATGTGATAATTCACCAATGGATCCCTTTCATCCATTGGGTTCCAAAAGAATCTTAATCTCCTAAATTGATTTCACCCAATTCCGTTAGGGTTTCATGAAAATCTCCACGAGTTCTATCTATTATGATTCAATTGCTTATATTCAACCCTATTATGTATGATTTGATCAAACTACATGGCTTTTAATTGATTTCATATGGACCCATGCCTATGATTATTTCATGAACTTGAATTATGATCAATGCTTTTGAACTTATGAATTATGATTTATGAAATCTATGCATGTTTTATGAAAAAAGATGATGTATGAACAAAATATGCTTTTGAGATGAGTATCAAAGATTTGTGAAAGGTTTTCTCACATATGAATGAAATCATGATTTAGATGCTTAAAAATGAAGTATCTACTATGATGAAGTTTATGAAATTATGGTTTGAAAGGAGCTACTCTAATATGAACTTATGATTGGATTGGTAGTCTCAACTGTGCGTTTCCAAGTATTTTGATATGATTATGATTATGTCTTTTCCGTTGAGATTTACTTAGCACCGAGGAGACCTTGAGATGGAGGCTCTCCCGTTAGTAGAGGCCGGGTCTCTAGAAGCAATCTCCGTGTCTCTTAATTACGTGCTCCCGTAGGATTGTCTAAAATGACCTAAGCTAGTGGATCCAATTTAGCAAAGAATGAATGTGACAGAGTTTTACCTTGGCAAGTAGATTTCCTTTTTCAGTGTGTGGTTCATGTCGTATTCCATGTTATAGCTCACATGGTCTTATTATCGATTAACAGTAAATATCCCACAAATGAACTATGTTTACTTCAAAGGTTTTATGAAAGCATCTCAAATGGTTTTAAGTCTGCATTGGCCTTGTTTATGATTCATGGATTCTTTTAAAGGCTTTTACTACATTTTACTTGGTCATGCATATCAAGTTTAAAGTTCCTCATATTATCATGCCTATATTTTATGCATTTTCCCATACTTAGTACATTCACTGTACTAATGCATATTTGTGCCTATATTGTCTCATAATATAGGTTTCGACGCTCCCTCTTCTGCTCGTGGCTAGCTTGGATTTCTCTACTAGTACCTTAGATTGGTGAGTCCTCATGCTTCGAGGACAAGACCATTGATGCTTTATTTCTTTTATTGTCCTTTTGTTTCAGATTTATATGTGGTGTATGGGTTATATCCCAACCACTTTTGTGATGTTAGAAAGGCTATGTTAGACACAATTTAGTATTCTAAACTTATGTTCTGATTCCTTTTACGAGATGCGACTTATGTTGCCTATTCTCTCTCATTGTATTTATTTTACGTCATTCTCATTTCAAGTGGCTTGCTTAACTCTCTCAGAATCCTATTTTCCATGTCACTTGTAGGGTGTACTTTGGGTCGTGAAAAACTTGGTATTCAGAGCACCAGGTTTTAGAAAAACCCTAGTATGTCTAACAAGCCGCATCAAGTAGAGTCTTGTTCATAAGTGTGGAACGCGCCACATTTATGAATATGAGGCTACAAGGCGTTTAGAAAACTTCACTTCTTTCACTACTCTAAATTCGTTCCCTAGATTTTATGTCTATAAAGGTCTTTCTCCTAACTCTTTTATGATGCTTTTAAAGATATGCCTCCTGTAAGAGCTAACACAAGAAAGAATGTGGGGCCCGAGGTTCCTCAAGTGCCGGTCGATCCTTTAGCCACGCAAGTGACTCATACTGATTTCGCGCCACTTTTCAAGTATTGGCTTAAGCTATGACAACCCAAGCTAATAGGGAGACCATTGTTCCCAGGAACCTAAATATGAGTATGGTGGTGATAAAAATGAAGGGACTTCACTAGGATGAATCCCCAGAGTTTCATCGGTCAAAAGTTGATGAGGATACTCAAGAATTCGTTGATGAGAGTTATAAGATAGTGGAAATTATGGGAGTATCAACGGTGGAAAAATGAGAAATTGGCCACTTATCACCTTAATGGTGTTGCTCAAGTTTTTTTCAACCAATGGAAGGAAGAGAGGGCTATTGATTGGGAGAAATTCAAAGGGGATTTTCTTGATCGTTTCTATCCTCTTAAGATGAGAAGGACAAAGGTTCTTGAGTTCATTAATCTTCGTCAAGGAAATATGAGTGTGACAAAGGTGCTTGAGTTCATTAATCTTCGTCAAGGAAATATGAGTGTGAAAGAGTATGCTTTGAAGTTTACTCAATTGTCTAAGTATGTTCCGAATTTAGTTGCCAACTCTAGGGAAAAGATGAGCAAGTTTGTATCGGGTGTGTCCGAGATGGTGATCAAAGAGTGTCGCACCACCATGTTGATTAAGGAAATGGATATCTATCGTTTGATGATACATGCCCAACAAATTGAAGAGGAAAAGCTAAAAGAGAAGTCTACAAAGTCAAAGAGAGCAAGAACCAGTGATGCTGACTTTTCTCATTCTAGGACTGGTGGACATGGTCGTCTTTAATTCTAGTAAAAGTTTTCCGGTCAAGGTTCTTCAAATAATCCGGCTGCAAGTTCAGCAAAGATAGGGTGTCTAACCCTAAGCCTCAAGGATGTGGTGGTAGAGGATCTTCTATTCCCGTTTGCAAAAAGTATGATAAGAGTCACTCGGGAAAATATTTAGCCGATATAGATGATTGCTTTGGTCGTCAGAAGAGTGGTCACAAGGTGAGAGATTGTCCATTGCATGCTACTAAGGGAAGGGATGGTGGGAAAGCCTAGCTTAGTAGTTCTGGTTCGGGTGCTCCTAGTCAGAATAAGTTTCATGCTCTTCAGACTGGACATGATCATGAGGGTTCTCCGGATGTTGTGACCGGTATGTTGAAAATCTTTCATTTTGATGTATATTCTTTGTTTGATCTAGGTGCTTAATTGTCATTTGTTACTCCTTATGTGGCCATGAGATTCTGTATTGGTCCTGGAATCCTTTCTAACCCCTTTTTAGTCTCTACTCATGTGGATAGTTTTATTGTTGCTAAGAGAGTTCATAGAAATTTCCCTATTGTAACACCTCGGTCTTAGAAAGAGTAAAATTTAGAAAGAACTAAATTAGAAAGATCTAAAATGAGATTGGTACAAGTTATTCTTCAATTGTGAGTTTTGGGTCAACTTCAAACGACCATAAGTTTTAGCACAGGATGAGTTAGAGGGCCCATGCGGTATCAAATCGAAGGTCATTGAGTTCTCTTTCCAACGCCATCGATTTTTCTAAATTCCGAGTTCGAATGAAAGAGATATGGCCGTTTGAGTACAGCCTGTCTAGTTAAGGTAATTCATCCATTTTAAGGAGGGGTATTTTGGTCTTTTCCTTACCCCACTAGCCTAACACATTTTACCCACCTAAGTTGAGGGGTCTAATCAGATCAGTCAATTTTATTCATTCTAAAATGTTCAAGAAAGTAAGGGCAAAGTTCAAGAGGAGAAAGGAGGAGGTTTCAAGAAGTTCTTTAAGAATTTGAGGATTTTCACCAAGAACTTAGTTCTTTTGAGGTATGTAAGTTTTCATAGTGATGGGTTCTGCACCCTCACGCCAATCATGAGTTTCCTTATTGAATTTTTCCATGAGATTGAGTATTTTGAGATTCTTGAGGTTTTGTGCTTCATTATTTAACAATGAAGTTTTGTTGAGTTCTTGAGGTGAGGATCTTGCGAATGAGCGTTGTTCTTGAGGGATATTGAGTAGATTTTTGTTTACTTGTGTTGGATTTATGAATCTAAGGGAGTTTGGAAGAAATCAATCGATTCTAGGTGAATTAGGACAAAAAATTGAGAAGAAAAATTCGTCAGAACATTCTGTAATTGGGATGGGGCGGTGCGCCCCCATAGCGCCAGGGAGGCTGGCGCCTGCACCTGCAGTACACCCAAAACCAGCCTCAGGAAACTGAGGGCTGGCGCGGCATGCCACTATTGCGCCAGGGGCGTTATGCCCCTTCCCCCTCCGCTCTTTGTTCCGTATGTGTTCCTTTGAATCGTGTCTTCGCTCTCTTCTTATTTCCAACTATATAAGTCTTCACTAATTATTAAGAGATCTTATATATCCTAATCATAACTCTTGAATTCATATTTCAAATTCAAGGTAGAGTTTAGAGTAAAGTTAAGGGAGTCCTTTTGAGTCATTTTGAGAAGTCTTCTACAATTATTTGTAACTTGTTTTAAGACTTGAGTAAATGAGTATAAGAATGAGGAGAGTTGAGTTCATATTTCAAAATGAGTATAAGGGGACTAAGTATTCCCAAGTATGTAACACTTTTACATTTAAAACGAGAAGAAACCTTGATTTCTAAATGAGTTCATGAAGAGTTTTTGAGCATTATCTCTTTTAAGAGAACCCTTTGAGTAATCATCTCAAATTGAGGAGGAGTTATGTTTTCTTTAAAACATATGAGCATGAGTTATATATATTATTGGGAGTAGTATAGAGCACCGATATGGGGATGAGTTTAGACAATTCAAAATCTTCATAAACCATGTATGCCAACATGGGTAAAGGATCATAGTTTTTAGATGATTCTTTATTGCTTTTAAGCATAGTTTAGTGAATCCACTTAGTTGAGGATGTACTATACTCCGGTAATGTATACGATAGTTCTGGCAGCGTGGGTGAGACACTGTATCATCACATTGTTCATAGTGATGGTTGTCGGTGAGAGAATCTCCCAAATAAGAGTAAAGAGTTTATTATTGTATATTTTTATATACATTGAGTTATTATCTACTGTTTTAAAAGCTTTATATATATTGCATCTTTATTGTTTCTTCCATATTGAGTTTGAGTATTCTTGAGTTTATTTGAATTGAGTATTCTTGAGTTGAGTTGAGTATTCTTGAGTTGAGTTGAGGTGAGTATGGTTTCCCTTTTTATCAGTTCAAACTTATGCTTATGTTTCAGAGTTCCCCTTGCATGCTCGTACATTCAATGTACTGACGCCATTTGGCTTGCATTTTTTTTGATGCAGATACATGTATTCAGGGTCATCAACAGGCACTCTGTTGATACCACTTGTAGTCCCAGTTAGCTTTGGTGAGCCCCCTTTCTTCCGAAGGGTCCACGTTTACTTTTCATTCTTGTTAAGATGTCGTGGGTCTTGTCCAAATATTTATCATAGTTATTAGAGGCTTCATAGACAGTAGTACTTGAGGAGTCTTTTTATCATTTCCCTTGTTGATGTTTTAAAGACTTTGAGTGAACACTTATGTTTAAATTGAGTATTTTTGATTCAAACTACATTATTTATGAGACCTTATGAGTTGAGTTGCATTTGAGTTCCTATATCGATGAGTAAGTCTTCCTCTAAGTAATGAGCCAGGCCAAGGGTTCGCTAGGGGACCAACAGTGGTTCTAGAGTGCCGGCCACGTCCAGGGTGTAGGCTCAGGGCGTGAAAAACTTGGTATCAGAGCACAAGTTTTAAGAGTCTTAGGGTGTGTATGAAGCCGTGTCTGTAGAGTCTTAGTTATCAGTGTGAAGCGCGCCACATCTATAATTAAGAGGCTATAACATTTAGGAAATATTTCACTTCTGTCATACTCTTTTCGTGAGATAGAGTTCAAATTTATAAAAGTTTCCTTCTAATTCGCGCTTGCGCGTATCTTTCAGATCATGCCTCCACGAAGAGCTGTTCGAGGTCGTCCTGATAGGAGAAATGTTGATCCTCAGGATCAAGGGGTAGCCAATGCACCAAAAGTGCAACCCCAAGTAAAGGTCACTAATGCTGAGTTGCGGTATGCTATCTGGTTGTTGAGTCAAGTTGTGACCAATCAAGCTTGTCAACAAAGAGTGGTTCAAAAGGATATGGCTTATACATCCAGGATCTGGGAGTTCTTGAGGATGAATCCTCCAGAATTCATAGGTTCAAATGTCACTGAGGATCCGAAGAACTTTATGGAGGAGCTGCAAAAGGTGTTTGAGGTTATGCATGTTGCTGATGTTGAGCGAGTGGAGCTAGCTGCATACCAGCTTAAGGGTGTGGCTAGGATTCGGTACGACCAATGGAAGAAGAGCAGGGCTGAAGGGGAACCAATTGTGAGCTGGGATGTGTTTGAAGGTGTCTTCGTGGGGAGTTTCTTTCCCCATGAGCTGAGAGAGGCAAAGGTAAGAGAATTTCTCACTCTTAAGCAGGAGTCCATGAGTGTTCATGAGTACAGCCTCAAGTTCACTCAATTGTCCCATTATGCTCCATAGATGGTTGTTGATATGAGGAGCAGGATGAGACTATTTGTGTCCGGACTGTCCCTCTTGTCGAGTAAAGAGGGTAAGGCAGGGGACATGGACATAGCAAGACTTATGATCCATGTGCAGTAGGTTGAGGAAGAAAAGTTGAGAGATATGGAAGAGTTCCGCAGCAAGAAGGCTAAGATAACAGGTAATGAGTCTGGACAACAGAAGGTTGGTAATGCGAACTGGTCATCCTTTCAACACAGGCCAACTGGACCTGCTCCATAATCTGCAATGCATCTGCACCAAAGAATAGAGGTGAGTTCAGGAATCAAAATTCGCAGAACTTCAGAGCTCGACCTGCTTAATCTCAAGGTAGTGTGTCACAAGGGACCAACTGGACTCCTACTTGTGCTAAGTGTGGTAGAAACCACCCACGAGCGTGTCGTGATGGCTCCACTGGCTGTTTCAAGTGTGGTCAGACAGGTCACTTCATGAGAGAGTGCCCTAAGAACAGGCAGGGAAATTGTAATGGGGGCAATAGAGCCCAATCTTCTTTAGCGGCTCTAGCAAACAGAGCTGTACCTAGAGGAGCTACTTCAAGGACAGGTGGAGGACCAAACCTTTTGTATGCTATCACCAGTCACCAAGATCAAGAGAATTCACCAGATGTTGTCACTGGTATGATCAAAGTCTTTAATTTTGATGTATATGCTTTACTTGATCCAGGTGCGAATCTATCTTTTGTGACTCCGTATATTTCTATGAGATTTGATATCCTTCCCGAGCAACTTCTTGAGCCCTTCAGTGTTTCCATACATGTTGGTGAGTTTATTCTAACCGAGAGAGTTTATCGTGATGGTACCATCTCTGTTAATCACAAGGACACCATGGTTGACTTAGTTGAGTTAGACATGGTGGACTTTGACGTTATTCTAGGTATGGAATGGCTTTATGCTTGTTATGCCTCAGTTGATTGTAGAACTCGAGTAGTTAAGTTCCAGTTTCCTAATGAGCCTGTTATAGAGTGGAGGAGTAGTTCAACAGTGCCTAAGGGTCGTTTTATTTCATACCTTAAGGCCAGAAAGTTAGTCTCTAAGGGGTGTATCTATCACTTAGTCTGAGTTAATGACTCAAGTGTTGAGACACCGCCTATTAGGTCAGTTCCAGTTGTGAGTGAGTTTCCAGAGGTCTTTCCAGATGATCTTCCTGGAGTCCCTCTTGAGAGAGAAATAGACTTTGGCATATATATTCTTTCTGATACTCGACCTATCTCCATTCCGCCATATAGAATGTCTCCAGCTGAGTTAAAAGAGTTAAAAGAGCAGTTGAAAGATCTTTTTGATAAAGGTTTTATTCGACCTAGTGTCTCACCTTGGGGTGATCCGGTCTTATTTGTGAGGAAAAATATGGTTCTCTTAGGATGTGTATAGATTACCGCCAGTTCAATAAGGTCGCTATAAATAATAAGTATCCTCTTCCGAGAATTGATGATTTTTTTTATCAACTCCAGGGTGCCACTTATTTTTCTAAGATAGACCTCATATCTGGCTATTATCAGTTGAGAGTCAGGGAAAGTGACATCCCGAAGACAATATTTAGGACCCGTTATGGTCATTATGAGTTTCTTTTTATGTCTTTTGGTTTGACTAATGCTTCTGTATCATTCATGGACCTTATGAACAGAGCGTTTAAACCATATCTTGACATGTTTGTTATCGTTTTTATTGATGTCATTATGATTTATTTGAGGAATGAGGAGGATCATGCTAGTCATTGATGAGTCCGAGATTTTGACTCATTTAGGGCTTTGCTTTGATAGTATAAATGTCCTCAAATGCCCCATTTGTGCTATAAACTGATGTTAAAGTGTTGAATTATAGCTATGAAGGCGAATGAGCAAGGCAAGGACACTACCAGGCAAAAAGGAACAAACAAGCTGAAGAAGTGAAGAAAAGTAATCCTGGTGATCGCCAAGACCACTCGGTGAACCGTCGAGTGTCTCTTTACCTCGCACAAAGTTACAGTACGCCACTCTTGAGATGATAAGAAATTGGGCGAGGAACATTCCCTATTGGCGAATCGCCGATTGGATCGGCGAAGAGGGATTGGTCCGCCGAAATTTACAGGACAATCAGTAAGGTTGCAAGTAGAACAACGATCAAAAGGAGAAAAGGGAGAATCGTGGAACTGAGTGGCGACCCTGACACAGACCGCTGAAAGTTACAGTGTGAAATGGATGAAAATTTGATCTAAGAGGGCGATAGACATGAGCGATTGGTGATTCGCTGACTGGTCGGCGAAGCCCTACTTAATTCGCCGAATTACCCCAAAGGCTAGATTTCGAAAGAGTATAAATTGACTTTTTCAAAAGAGAAAAGGAATCCAAACATTGTGAAAACTGAGACTTAGAATGAAAACACTGTTCTTGTTGGTTTTTGAAGGAAATTTTCAAGTAGATTTCGAACTGAAGCTAAATTTACTCATTTTAAGGTTTTGAAAATCAATACCCAACTATGAAGCATGAAATAAGTATTGAATTTTTACTTTTTATGATGACTAGCTAAAGCCCCATTCTTGGGGGTTTGACCATGTGATTAATTGCTTAATTTAGCTGATGGGTGTTAGAAATTATTGATTGTATTGCTAATTCGAAGTGGGTCTGATTTATTGCTGCTGCTATTTTGCTGTATTGAATGTTTATTTCAATGGTACTAGTGTTTTATACTTGCTTGAGAGAGAAGTTTAAAACCAAAGCTACAAATTAGCATTCGTAGTGATTGGGCTATTGTGGGTTCAGCTCGAGAGAGTGAATCCTAAGTCCCGTTCTACCTATCTAGCTCGAGAGAGTAGATATAATGAGGTTGTGGGTTGGTTTTCATGTTTAGTCTTTTGAGATTCGAGAGAACTCAATTGAAGCGAGGTAGTTGTTTGAGAGAAAGCTACCTCATCTAAGGCCCATCCTACTCACAAAGATTTAGTAAATTTTAGTAATTAGCTAACACCCATTTAGCGTAATTGGCAGCTGATTGGTCATTCCCCCAAGTACCTCTAAATCATTGGATTACGTCTGTTTTTCATAATTATTGTGGTTGCTGATTGATATCTTATTCCCCCACCTGACATTTATGTCACCCTTTTGACTTATTCAAGTGATTCCGATAATTTCTATTCCTACAACTAATTAAATCACATTTACTACTTCATAATTGAATTCAAACATATACTAGTTAATGATCGTCTACACCTAGAATCGGATGAGGTGTATTTGAGACGTTAATGAAAATGGCGCTGCTGTAGGGGCGTGGTGTTGTTTAGAATTTTATTATTGAAGTTTGAATTGTGATCTCTTTGTGTTGTAGTTGAATCGACTTACCTTTTTGTTGTGAGCTGTGGTGATCAGGTGACATGATGAGTGTAAATGAAAGCACCGTGAACCAACTTGGTTACCAAGATGATGATGGTGATTTCTTTCACGCCAATGAAGCTCTATTGGGGGCGTAGGTGCTATTCGCCTACCTCCGGTTGAGGATCACGCTGCATTTTATGTGACAAATACAATGCTATAACTCTTGCAAGCTAAAGGTGTATTTGGGGGGGGGGGGTTAGATCATGAGAATCCCCATGAGCATATTTGGAGCTTTGTGGAGATATGCAGTCCGTTCTCACTCAAGGATATGTCACAAGAATCAATTCGGCTGTGGTTGTTCCCTTTTTCCTTAATGGGGGAGGCAACCAAATGGTTAGCCTAATAATAGGGCTCTATTTTTAGTATTAGCAATCGAATATTAAGCTTTTTAACGTCCGGATTTTATTCCCTCCCCAAAATTAAATTGAAAATTGTTTTTTCACTGTAGACAAAAAAACTGTCACTATAAATACACTTTTAACAACCGGATTCCTATCCCTTCATTAAGAGTTTGGACTTAAAAAGTCTAATTTCCTAGCTCTTAAAATAATGGAAGTTAGCACCTGTCATATACACGTGCAAACTACGTATTAAAATTGCTCTCTCTCTCTCTCTCACACACACACACACAACTTTAGAGCTACCGAGAGAGTCTATTCTATCATGGGAGGATCTCACTGAGTCATTCTACATGAGGTTCTTTTCGCCGTCAAAGATGGTGAAATTGCGTGACAACATCCCAAACTTCAAGACGATAGAAGGGGAACCAATTCATGAAACTTGGCTGAGATTTTGGAAGTTACTATTACAATGTCCTACTCATGGGCTTCCGGGTGATGTGATATTTCAATATTTCGATAAAAGTTTAGACTTAGTGAACAAAGGAATAGCCGACCAGCTGGCCCGAGTAGGGATAATGCTCCAACCATTTGAGGTAGTCTCATCCCTTCTTGATGAAATGAAAAAGATCAATCTGGCATGGTACACTCAAGAGGACCAAGTTTCCCCCTTTAGTTTTAGGATGAAGAAAGAGCAACTTGATAAGGAGAAAGAGAGGGATGAGAATATTAGCAAAATGATGTCTCAAATGGAGTTGTTACAAAATCAAGTGTTAGAAAAGGTTGATGAAACCAAAGAAGTAAGAAGTGTGTTTAGAGTTGAGGAGGGTTCTCACCCATGCTACTTAAAGCCGGGTGGGAATCAAGGTTGGAACTCGCATAAAGAAGAAGAGAAGAGACGATACTATCAAGGATGGACTGAATAAAATGACCCTTGGAGAAGAGAAGAGAGTCATGAAGAGGACCATAAGCAATCAAGTAACAACCCAAAATCAAATGGTAGTTCGAGTAGCCTACGCGTGGATGATTTGTTGTCGCGTATCCTAGATAAGGTTGAAGGATCTGATGACATGCTTAAAGAGATGAAAGATGATTTCTCATTGTTGAATAATAGAGTGAATTCTCACGCAAATGCAATCAAGCAACTTGAGGGTTAGCTGAGTCAACTTTCAGCACAACTAGAACCCATGGTAGTTGAAAGGGGTGAAGCTGAATGCACAACAATTCTGAGGGCTGACTATGACAAAGACTTGGCGGTTGTGGCTCGAAGTGGAAAGATAGCGGTTGGTGATGTAAAAGGTAATAATGGGGTGAACACTCATGAAGAATAGAAATATAATGATGAGGAAGAGGGGTTTGTTCAAGCACCGGAAGGTGATATGATCAAAGAGAAGGAGGAAAGTCCCAAGCAAAGCCTCGTCGACAAGTTGCAAAAAGATAAAGAAAAGGGCACCCCAACTCCAAAGATAGTGCAACCTCTTCCCAAAATTATTTCCCCATTTCCTCAACGTCTCAAAAAGAAAAATGAGGATGAAAAGTTCAAGAAATTCCTATATGTGTTTAAGACACTTTCTATAAATTTTCCGTTAGTGGAAGCATTATTGGAGATGCCGGGATATGCTAAATTTATGAATGAGCTGGTCACTAAGAAGAGAAGCATGGACTTCGAAACAATTGAAGTCTCTCATAATTGTAGTTCCATTATGACCAGTGTGATGATTATAAAGAAGGAGGATCCGGGGGCATTCACCATCCCATGCACCATTGGTATGCTTCAATTTTCTAAAGATTTATGTGATTTGGGAGAAAGTATCAATTTTATGCCCTATGCAATCTTTAAACAACTTGGGCTGGGTGAACCAAAATCCACCACAATGCGGCTTCTTATGGCGGACCGGTCAATCAAACACCCCATTGAAATACTCTATGAAATATTGGTAAAGGTGGATCAATTCATATTTTCGGCTGACTTTTTTATTCTTGATTGTGAGATTGATGCTGAAGTTCCTATTATTTTGGATAGACCATTTTTAGCAACTGGAAGGGCCCTAGTGGATGTTGAAAGTGGGGAGTTGAAGTTTCGGGTTAATGAAGATGAGGTCACCTTTAATGTGTGCAAATCAATGAAGCAACCTAGTGATATTCATGTAGTATCAACGATCGATGTGATTGATGAAACGGTGGCTAGTGTGAGCGAGATGATGTGTATGAGTGAACCTCTTGAGGCTGTTCTTTCGAATTATGATGAAACCGAAGTCCAGGGGTATGATGAAGTGGTAGATGCTTTATCGGGGTTAGGTGAATACTCAAGGAACCCATTAAAGATAGACATTGATATAAAGAATCGAGAGAGTCCTCCTGCTAAACCATCCACAGAGGAACCGCCAAAACTGGAGTTGAAAGTGCTCCCCGCACATCTTCGGTATGCATTCTTGGGGGTGAATAATACCTTGCTGGTTATCATTGCAGCTTACTTACTTGAATGGAAAATGAAATTGGTTCTTGAGGTGTTGAAAAGGTACATCAAGGAAATAGGATGGACTATCGCTGATATTGTAGGCATTCCACCCGGAATTTGCACACACAAAATTCAATTGGATAGCGAGTGCAAACCAAGTGTTGAGCATCAAATAAGATTGAACCTACTTGTGCAAGAGGTGGTGAAGAAAGAGATTATTAAATGGCTAGACACAGGTGTAGTGTATCCTATTGCGGATAGCAAATGGGTGAGCCCGATACAATACGTGCCCATAAAAAGGGGCATCACGGTGGTCCCAAATGAGAAAGGAGAACTTGTCCCCATGAGGCCAGTCACCGGGTAGAGAGTATGCATGTATTATCAGAAACTAAACTCTTGGACTGAGAAGGATCATTTTCCGATGCCTTTTATGGATCAAATGCTTGATAGACTTGCGGGGCGTGGGTGGTACTATTTTTTGGATGGTTACTCCGGGTACAACCAAATCTCTATCGCACCGTAAGATCAAGAGAAAACCACTTTCACATGTCCCTACGGGATTTTTTCCTTCAAAAGGATGCCGTTTGGATTATGCAATGCCCCAACGACATTTCAACGGTGCATGCTTTTGATTTTTGCTGATATGGTGGAAGAGTCAATGGAAGTGTTCATGGATGAATTTTCAGTTGTCGGTGATTCATTTGAGACATGTTTGTCTCATCTTGGGCAAGTCCTTCAAAGGTGTGTAGAAACAAACTTGTTCCTTAATTGGAAAAAATGTCACTTCATGGTAAAAGAAGGCATAGTCCTAGGTCACAAAGTATCACAGAAGGGACTAGAGGTCGCCAAAGCAAAGATTGAGGTTATTGAGAAATTGCCACCGCCTATATCTATTAAAGGTATACGGAGTTTCTTGGGGCATGTAGGGTTTTATAGGAGATTTATCAAAAAATTTTCAAAAATTGCACACGCATTGTGTAAACTATTGGAGAAAGAGGCGAAGTTTCTTTTTGATGGTGCTTGCTCAAAAGCTTTCGAGTATTTGAAGGAAAAGCTAATCTCTACCCCGGTAATCATTAGCCCGGGCTGGTCTGAACCATTTGAGGTGATGTGTGATGCAAGTGGTACTGATCTAGGGGCCGCGTTAAGGAAAAAACGCAACAAGCTCTTTCACCCAATTTATTACGCCAGCAAGACGCTAAATGGAGCACAACGTAACTACACTGTTACCGAACAAGAGCTATTAGCGGTAGTTTATGCCTTTGAGAAGTTCATGGCATACTTGTTAGGCACAAAAGTGATAGTTCACACTGATCATGTGGTATTACGGTATTTAATGGAAAATAAGGATGCTAAGCCGAGGTTGATTAGGTGGATTTTGCTGTTACAAGAGTTTGATTTTGAAGTGAAGGACCGGAAAGGGGTGTGAAAAACCAAGTAGCCGATCATTTGTCGCGGTTAGAGACCAATATGACAGGCTCCAAAGAAAGGGATATTATGGCTGAATTCCCTGATGAAACAGTGATGAGGTTGACCCAAAGCAACATCCCTTGGTATGCTGATCTCGCTAACCATGTGGTATGTGGAATTATGCCGTAGGAGTTGAACTCCTATCAGCGGAAGAGGTTCTTGTTTGAGGTAAAGAGATACTTCTGGGATGAACCATATTTATTTTGAGAATGTGCAGACCATATCATTCGTAGATGCATACCGGAAGAAGAAGTCAATGCCATCCTTAATGCGTGCCACACATCACCTGTTGGTGGACATCATGGTGGGGTGCGGACAACAACAAAAGTGCTTCAAAGTGGTTACTACTGGCCATCTCTATATCGGGATGCGCATGACTTTGTGAAACAATGCATCCCGTGTCAAAAGCAAGGCGGGGTATCAAGAAAGCATGAATTACCTCTAAATCCTATCTTAGAAGTGGAGTTGTTTGATGTGTGGGGTATAGATTTCATGGGGCCATTTGTGAGTTCTTTCGGCCATAAATATATTTTGGTAGCAGTGGATTACGTGTCCAAATGGCTTGAAGCTGCAGCCTTGCCCAACAATGAGGGCAAGAGTGTGGTGCAATTCGTGAAGCGATATATTTTTGCACGATTCGGTACTCCTCGAGCTATCATCAGTGATGGGGGATCTCACTTTGCAACCGGATGTTTGCCTCATTGTTAAGCAAATATGGGGTAAAGCATAAAGTTGATACACCATACCATCCAAAAACAAGTGGTCAAGTAGAAGTTTCAAACCGGGAAAATAAAAGCATTTTGGCAAAAACGGTGAATGCAAATCAGATTGATTGGTCTCGCAAATTGGATGATGCTCTGTGGGCGTATCAAACTACATTCAAAACACCAATTGGTATGTCACCATATTAGCTAGTGTTCGTCAAGTCTTGTCATCTACCAATTGAGCTTGAGCATAAAGCTTTATGGGCGTTGAAGACGCTAAACTTGAATTGGGAAAAGGCCGCAAAAGGGAGAGTGAACCAACTCCACGAATTAGAGGAATTCCGGTTGAGAGCATATGAAAGTTCATCCCTTTATAAGGAGAAGATGAAGAGGTCGCACGACGCCAAAATCCTTAAACGCGACTATCAAGTCGGTGACTTCGTGTTGCTTTTCAATTTCCGATTTAGTCTCTTTCCCGGAAAACTTAAGTCAAAGTGGTCAGCTGCTGAATGGATTCGATGGTCACGACTTTGCTCGCTTTCTTGGCATCAAGAGTGAGCTGTGACTTTGGAATATTTGGCGATGTATCTAGGTCACTTGGCGATGCGCCAATGCTATTCGGCGAGCCTGACTTTCACCACTTTTTGCATCATCCTAGAGAGTCTGTGTTATGGAAATTTCAGCGATGATCTACGCACATTGGGTGATGTGCCGATGCTGTTCGGTGATCCCGATCTGGATCACCTTTTGGTCTCAAATGGAGTGGTATCTTTATGGATATTTAGGCGGACTGCAACCACTTAAGCGGTTTGCCGAAGTGTTCGGCGATATCTCCTCTCCTTCACCGATTTACCCTAATAGTGAAGAGTCATCCTAACCCTATTCTTGTCATTTAGTCCTCTTATTTGTCCTGTTTTATTTGGTGTTCGTTCTTTTTTTTTTCATTGAGGGCAATGTTGGATGCTTTTTGGTGGGGTGGGGACTTGTTAGGAAGACCACCTCTAGATGTGTTTGAATAATACTATTCTCTTATTTCTTCGAGTGTCGGTTGTGTCAATACCGATGACTTGAATAGTGCTCTTAATCGAACAAAATGAATGTGTGGCAACGATGAGGTAAACAGAGTTACATAGGCAATATGTGAACTTTGAGCATCTTGTTGTGACTAGCCAATTGTCGATGAAGTCTCTTGTTATGAATATTGCACGCTAGCTAGAAAGTGTGGAGTCTTGTTTGATAATTGTATCAATGCCTTGTGTAGTGAGGTAGTATTGAACATTGTGCTTGATGAAACCTAGAATTTTCCCCGTTGGTCCGGTTGATTGAGTGATGCAAGCAATAAACATGATCTTAGGCAATTTTTTTAAAAAATGAGCCAATTTGACAACATACCTCTTTGTGGCCAACCCTGTGAGAAGTGTGAACCTTGCTTGGCCCCTTTTGAGCCTAACCTTTTCTTGGAAGAAACTTGAACAATTGTGACCTCTTTTTATCCCTTCACCCATAACTTTCATGAAGAATGGTTTGTTTGAATAGCCAACTTAGGCCAAAAGCCTAAGTTGGGGGTGCGGTAAAAAAGAAGGAGAATAAAAAAATGTGAAATATTCCCCCGAGTTGGATTGTTTGGAAAATAATGGAACCCCTCCATATAAAAAAAATAAGAAAAGAGAAAAAGAAATGAAAAAGGAAGAAAGAAAAGAAAAAGACTGAAAAAGAGAAAAAGTTGTGAAAATAGCAAAAGAAGCGGGGTATCCGGTGATTCATGTCTAGTTGAATAATGGGGTGGATTATGATCATGTTTGAATGAGAAAGAAAGGAGAAATGATTTTCAAGCCACACTTTATGAATGAAGGAGCCAGTAAGCCTAAATTACCGTTCCTTTACACTCAGCCTCATTACAAGCCTTAAAAAGACCTTTTTGATCTTGAGTGAGTTGAAATGAATGTTGATTGGAAATTAAGGGAAAGCCAATGGGTGGAGTCATGCATGTGTTCATCTTTTTGAGTGTGAGAGTTGTATGTGATTCTGGAACCTTAATTCGTTGAGAGATTTTATGTGAATATGTAATCATCTTTGTTGTGAGGGCATTTGAATACCTTTGTTGAACTTGAACTTGCATTTGAATCAAGCATTGTGAGTTTGAGTACACTTGATGATGGTGAGTTAAAATTCAAAACTTTGAGTGCACAATTGATCATTGCATGAGTAGTTTGAACCTTGTTGTGTGCATTTATGTTGAGTCTTATGCAGCATTGTTTGTAGACATCCTTGTTGAATTAATTGATCTTGAGTTTTACTTGAGGACAAGCAAAAGTTTAAGTTGGGGGTGTTGATGAGTCTGAGATTTCTACTCATTTAGGGCTTTGCTTTGATAGTATAAATGTCCTCAAATGCCCCATTTGTGCTCTAAACTGATGTTAAAATGTTGAATTGCGGCTATGAAGGCGAAGGAGCAAGGCAAGGACACTATCAGGCAAAAAGGAACAAACAAGCTGAAGAAGTGAAGAAAAGTGATCCTGGTGATCGCCAAGCCCATTCGGCGAACCGTGGAGTGGCTCTTTACCTCGCCCAAAGTTACCGTACGCCACTCCTAAGATGATAAGAAATTGGGCGAGAAAGATTCCCTATTGGCGAATCGCCGATTGGATCAGTGAAGAGGGATTGGTCCTCCGAAATTTACAGGACCATCAGTGAGGTTGCAAGCAGAACGATGATCAAAATGAGCAAAGGGTGAATCGCGGAACTGAGTGGCGACCCCGACATAGACCGCCGAAAGTTACAGTGTGAAATGGATGAAAACTTGAGCTAAGAGGGAGATAGACAGAAGCGATTGGCGATTCGCCGACTGGTCAGCGAAGCCTGACTTAATTCGCCGAATCACCCCAAAGGCCAGATTTCAAAAGAGTATAAATTGACTTTTTGAAAAGAGAAAAGGCATCCAAACATTGTGAAAAATGAGACTTAGAATGAAAACACTGTTCTTGTTGGTTTTTGAAGGAAATTTTCAAGTAGATTTCGAGTGGGTTTTGTAACTGAAGCTAAATTTACTCATTTTAAGGTTTTCGAAATCAATACCCAACTATGGAGCATATAATAGGTATTGATTTTTCACTTTTTATGATGACTAACTAAAATCCCATTCTTGGGGGTTTGACCATGTGATTAATTGCGTAATTTAGCTGATGGGTGTTAGAAATTATTGATTGTATTGCTAATTCTAAGTGGGTCTGATTTATTGCTGCTGTTATTTTGCTGTATTGAATGTCTATTTCAATGGTACTAGTGTTTTATGCTTGCTTGAGAGAGAAGTTTAAAACCAAAGCTATAAATTAGCATTCGTAGTGATTGGGCTATTATGGGTTCAGCTCGAGAGAGTGAATCCTAAATCTCGTTCTACCTATCTAGCTCGAGAGAGTAGATAGAATGAGGTTGTGGGTTGGTTTTCATGTTTAGTCTGTTGAGGTTCGAGAGAACTCAATTGAAGCAAGGTAGTTGTTTGAGAGAAAGCTACCTCATCTAAGGCCCATCCTACTCACAAAGATTTAGTAAATTTTAGTAATTAGCTAACACCCATTTAGCGTAATTGGCAGTTGATCAGTCATTCCCCCAAGTACCTCTAAATCATTGGATTACCTCTGTTGTTCGTCATTATTGTGGTTGCTGATTGATATCTATTTCCCCCACCTGACATTTATGTCACCCTTTTGACTTATTTAAGTGATTCCGATAATTTCTATTCCTACAACTAATTAAATCACATTTACTACTTCATAATTGAATTCAAACATATACTACTCCCTGTGGGTTCGACCCCAACTCTTCGTTGGGTTTTATACTAGTTAACGATCGTCTACACCTAAAATCGGATGAGGTGTATTTGAGACGTTAATCAGTCATCTCAGAGTATTTCTCCAAACTCTTATAGATAAAGATTTGTATGCCAATTTTTCTAAGTATGAGTTTTGGCTTGAGTCTGTGGCATTCTTAGGCCACATTGTATCTGGAGAAGGGATTCAAGTTGACACTCAAAGGATTGAGGCAGTGCAGAACTGGCCCAGACCCATATCTCCAACTGATATAAAGAGTTTCTTGGGGTTGGATGGTTATTATAGAAGGTTTGTCGAGGGGTTCTCATCTATTTCGTCCCCATTGATAAGGTTGACTCAGAAGATAGTAAAGTTTCAATGGTCTGAAGCTTTTGAGAATAACTTCCAGGAACTGAAAACCCGGTTAACTACTGCCCCAGTGTTGACCCTACCAGAGGGTACACAAGGCTTTGTTGTGTACTGTGATGCGTCCAGAGTTGGACTTGGTTGTGTATTGATGAAGAATGGTAAGGTTATAGCCTATGCCTCCAGACAGCTTAAGATTCACGAGAAGAATTACCCAACTCATGATCTCGAGTTGGTTGTTGTAGTATTTGCTTTGAAAATATGGCGTCATTATCTCTATGGTGGTCATGTAGATGTGTTCATCAATCACAAAAGTCTTCAGTATGTTTTTAGTCAGAAAGACCTTAATCTCAGACAAAGAAGTTGGTTGGAGTTACTCAAGGATTATGATATTAGTATTCTCTATCACCCAGGTATGGCTAATGTTGTTGCTGATGCTTTGAGCAGGTTATCTTTGGGTAGTACTGCCCATGTTGAGGAAGGCAAGAAAGAATTGGCCAAAGATGTGCATAGACTTGCATGATTGGGAGTTCAGTGGTTGGATTCCAATGAAGGTGGAGTAGTGGTGATGAATGGGGCTAAATCATCACTACTGTCTGAAGTTAAAGAGAAACAAGACCAAGACCCTGTTTTGCTTGAATTGAAGGTAAATGTTCATAAGAAAAAAGTGATGGCTTTTGAACAAGGGGGAGATGATGTGTTGAGGTATCAAGGTAAATTGTGTGTACCAAGGGTGGATGAACTCCAAGAGAGGATCATGGAAGAAGCTCATAGTTCCAGATATTCTATCCATCTCGATTCCACAAAGATGTATCGTGACTCGAGAGAAGTCTATTGGTGGAGTAGTATGAAGAGGTGTATTGTAGAGTTCGTTACTAAGTGCCCGAACTACCAACAAGTCAAGGTAGAGCACCAAAGGCCCGGTGGTATGGCTCAGAACATAGATCTTCAGAATGAAAGTGAGAGATGATCAATATGGATTTCATTACTGGGTTGCCGCGGTCTCACATGCAATATTATTCGATATGGGTGATTATAGATTGGATGACTAAATCAGCCCATTTCTTGCCGGTAAAGACTACCTATTCAGCAGAAGATTATGCCAGATTATATATACAAGAGATAGTCAGACTTTATGGAGTTCCTGTGTCTATCATTTCAGATATAGGTGCATAATTCACCGCATAATTTTGGAAGTCTTTCCAGAAAGGCTTGGGTTCAAAGTTTAACCTTAGTACCGCTTTCCATCTTCAGACTGATGGTCAAGCAGAGCGTACAATTTAGACTTTAGAAATGTTGAGGGCTTGTGTGATCGATTTCAAAGGTAATTTGGATGACCACTTACCTCTCATAAAGTTTACTTACAACAATAGCTATCACTCTAACATCCAAATGACTCCCTATGAGGCTCTTTATGGGAGAAGATGTAGATCTCCTATTGGATGGTTTGAGGTTGGTGAAGCTGGGTTGATAGGACCAGACTTGGTTCATTAAGCTATGGAGGAAGTGAAGATCATTCAAGAAAGGTTGAAAGCAATGCAAAGTCATCAAAAATCCTATACAAATATTAGGAGAAGAGAGTTGGAGTTTAAGGGGGTGATTGGGTTTACTTGAAGGTTTCATCGATGAAGGGTGTTATAAGATTTGGTAAGAAGGGGAAGCTCAGTCCCTGGTTTATTGGTCCTTACAGGATATAAAAAAGATTTGGCAATGTAGCTTTTGAGTTAGAGTTGCCGTCGGAGTTAGCAGTAGTCCATCCGGTATTCTACATTTCTATGTTGAAGAAGTGTATGGGCGATCCTTCACTTATATACCTACGAAGAATATTAGTATTAAGGACAACCTATCTTATGAGGAGATACCCGTTCAAATTCTAGATCATCAGGTTCGCAAGTTGAGAACCAAGGAGGTTGCATCAGTCAAGGTCTTATGGAGGAATCAGTTTATTGAGGAAACTACTTGGGAGGCTGAGGAGGATATGAAGAAGAGATACCCACATGGCTGAGGAGGATATGAAGAAGAGATACCCACATCTCCTTACTTTTGTAGAAATTCCAGACCAAGGTAATGACTTTTTGTAAAACACTCTTTAAATTGATATGCTAAGTTATGTTAAATTGCATGTTGGGTGTTTGAGTTGGGTGTTAGATGTTTCCACCCTCAGTTCTATTTAGAGTGATATCATTCGAGGACAAATTTTTCCAAGGGGGAGATATTGTAACACCTCGGTCTTAGAAAGAGCTAAATTTAGAAAGTACTAAATTAGAAAGAGCTAAATTAAGATTGGTACAAGTTCAAATGACCAAAACTTTCAGCACAAGATGAGTTAGAGGGCCCATATGGTATTAAATCTAAGGTCGTTGATTCCTCTTTCCAACGCCACCGAGTTTGCTAAATTCTGAGTTCGGATGAAAGAGATATGGCCGTTTGAGTACAGCCTGTCTAGTTAAGTTAATTCATCCATTTTAAGGAGGGGTATTTTGGTCTTTTCCTTACCCCACTAGCCTAACACATTTTACCCACCTAAGTTGAGGGGTCTAATCAGATCAAGTCAATTTTATTCATTCTAAAACGTTCAAGAAAGGTAGGGTAAAGTTCAAGAGGAGAAAGGAGGAGGTTTCAAGAAGTTCTTCAAGAATTTGAGGATTTTCGCCAAGAACTTAGTTCTTTCGAGGTACGTAAGTTTTCATAGTGATGCGTTTGTTCACTCTCACGCCAATCATGAGTTCCTTATTGAATTCGTCCATGAGATTGAGTATTTTGAGATTCTTAAGGTTTTGTGCTTCATTCTTTAACTATGGAGTTTTGTTGAGTTCTTGAGGTGAGGGTCTTGTGAATGAGCATTGTTCTTGAGGGATTTTTAGTATATTTTCATTTAATTGTGTTGGGATTATGAATCTAAGAGAGTTTGGAAGAAATCAATCGATTCTAGGTGAATTAGGATAAAAACTAGAGAAGAACAATTCGTTATAACATTTTGGAATTGGGCTGGGGCGGCGCGCCCCCATTGCTCCTGCAGTGCGCCCGAAACTAACCTCAGGTAAGTGAGGGCTGGCGCGGCGCACCATTGTTGCGCCAGCGGTGTCAGGCCCCTTCCGCCTCTGCTCTTTGTTCCGTATGTGTTCCTTTGAATCGTGTCTTCGCTCTCTTCTTATTTCCAACTATCTAAGTCTTCACTAATCATTATGAGATCTTATATATCCTAATCATTACTCTTGAATTCACATTTCAAATGCAAGGTAGAGTTAAGAGTAAAGTTGAGGGAGTCCTTTTGAGTCATTTTGAGAAGTCTTCTACAATTATTTATAACTTATTTTAAAATTTGAGTAAATGAGTAAGAGAATGAGGAGAGTTGAGTTCATAGTTAAAAATGAGTATGAGGGGACTAAGTATTCCCAAGTATGTAACACCTTTACATTTAGAACGAGAAGAAACCTTGATATCTAAATGAGTTCCTGAGGAGTTTTTGAGCATTATCTCTTTTAAGAGAACCTTTTGAGTAATTATCTCAAATTGAGGAGGAGTTATGTTTTCTTTAAAACATATTAGCATGAGTTATATATTTTATTGGGAGTAGTATTGAGCACCGATATGGGGATGAGTTCAGACAATTCAAAATCCTCATAAATCATGTATGCCAACATGAGTAAAGGATCATAGTTTTTAGATGATTCCTTATTGGTTTTAAGCATAGCTTAGTGGATCCACTTAGTTGAGGATGTTCTATACTCCGGCAAGGTATAGGACAGTTCTGGCAGTGTGGACGAGACGATGTATCATCACATTACTCATAGTGATGGTTGTCGGTTAGAGAATCTCCCAAATAAGAGTAAAGAGTTTATTATTGTATATTTTTATATACATTGGGTTATTATCTACTATTTTAAAAGCTTTATATATATATATTGCATCTTTATTGTTGCTACCATATTGAGTTTGAGTATTCTTGAGTTTATTTGAATTGAGTATTCTTGAGTTGAGTTGAGGTGAGTATGGTTTCCCTTTTTATCAGTTCAGGCTTATGTTTATGTTTCAGAGTTCCCCTTGCATGCTCGTACATTCTATGTACTGACGCCATTTGGCCGACATCTTTTTATGATGCAGATATAGGCATTCAGGGTCATCAACAGGCGCTTCGATGATATGACTTGCAGTCCTAGTTAGATTTGGTGAGCCCCCTTGCTTTCGGAGGGTCCACGTTTACTTTTCAGTCTTGTTAAGATGTCATGGGTCTTGTCCCGATATCTATCATAGTTATTAGAGGCTTCATAGACAGTAGTAGTTGAGGGGTCTTTTTCTCATTTCCCTTGTTGATGTTTTAAAGACTTTGAGTGAACACTTATGTTCAAATTGAGTATTTTTGATTTAAACTACATTATTTATGAGACCTTATGAGTTGAGTTGCATTTGAGTTCCTATATCGATGAGTAAGTCTTCCGTTGAGTAATGAGCCAGGCCAAGGGTTCGCTTGGGGACCAACAATGGCTCTTGAGTGCCGGCCACGTCCAGGGTATAGGCTCAGGGCGTGACACCTATTTCTATTTCTCATAGACTCATTCATGTTGATCTTATAGAACTTGATATGTTAGATTTTGATGTTATTCTTGGTATGGATTGAATTCATTCTTGTTACGCTTCCATAGATTGTAGGACCCGATTGGTCACATTTCAAGATCCAAACGAACCTATCTTAAAATTGAAAGGGGGAAATTACGCGCCTAAGGGTCAGTTTGTATATTGCCTAAAGGCTAGGAAAATGATTTCTAAAGGTTGCATTTATTATCTTATTCCGGTTAGGGATATGGATTCCAAAACCCCTACTCTTGAGTCAGTTCTAATTGTAAATGAGTTTTCTATATGATCTTTTGGTATTCCTCCCAAAAGGGAAACAAACTTCGATATTGATCTACTCCCAGATACGTAACCTATCTCTATTCCTCTTTATCGTATGGCCCCGATAGAACTTATGGAATTATAGGAACAATTGAAAGACTTATTGGATAAGGGTTTCATTAGATCGAGTATCTCACTATGGGGTGCTTCAGTGTTGTTTGTTCAAAAGAAGGATGGTTCCCTCCGAATGTCTATTGATTACCGACAATTGAATAAGGTTATCATAAAGAATAAGTTTCCTATTCCAAGGATTGATGATTTGTTTGATCAACTCCAAGTTGTGAGTTTCTTCTCCAAGATTGACCTTCAGTCGATTTATTACCAACTGAGGGTAAAGAAAGATGACATTCTGAAAATGGATTTTCGCACTTGGTATAGTCATTATGAGTTTTTGGTAATGCATTTTGGTTTGACTATAACCTGGTGGCGCTCATGGACTTGATAAATATGGTCTTCAAGTAATATCTTAACATGTTCGTGATTGTGTTCATCATTGATATTTTAATTTAATCTCAGAGTGAGGATGAGCATGTTGAGCATTTAAGGATGGTGTTACAAATTTTAAAGGATCGAGAATTGTATGCTAAGTTTAGCAAATACGAGTTTTGGTTGTGGTCCATTGCTTTTCTTGGTCATATTGTCTTTGGTGAAGATATACAGGTTGATCCTAAGAAGAGCGAGACAGTTAAGAGTTGGCCTAGACCTTTGTCCCCTTCATATATACGAAGTTTCTTGGGTTGAGTCAGTTATTGTAGAAGATTCATTGAAGGATTTTCCTTTATTGCTTCACATTTGATGACGTTAACTCAAAAGAAGGTAAAATTTCTATGGTCGGAAGTTTGCGAGAAAACTTTCCAAGATTTGAAGAATAAACTCACTCCAGCCCCTATTTTGACATTATCAGAAAGATCATATAATTTTGTAGTTTATTGTGATGTTTCTCGTATTGGTTTTGGTTGTGTTTTGATGCAACATGGAAAACTCATTGCTTATACTTCAAGGTAATTGAAGGTGTATGAAAAGAATTATTTGACTCATGATTTAGAGTTAACGGTGTTCATGTGGATGTGGTTACCGACCACAAGAGCTTGAAGTATGTGTTCACTCAAAAGGACTTGAATATTTGCCAAAAACATGACTGGAGTTATTAAAATATTACTTCATAAGTATCCTTTATCATCCAGGTAAAGCGAATATGGTGGCAGATGATCTTAGTCGACTATCGATGGATAGTGTTGCTCATGTTGAAGATGGTAACAAAGAGCTAGTTCATAATGTTCATAGATTGAACTGATTGGGTATTCTCTTAGTTGATTCCATTGAGGGTGGGGTGATTGTTCATAATGGCTTAAAATTGTCTCTTATATCGGATGTGAAGGCCAAGCAAGATCTTGATCCGGTATTGGTTGATTTAAAGAAGTTAGTTTTGGAAAAATCCATTGAGGCTTTCTCCCAAGGAGGAGATGGTATCCTTTGATACAAAGGTCAGTTATGTGTTTCGAAGGTTGATGAGTTGAGAAATCATATTTTGACGGAAGCTCACAGTTCTCAGTATTCTATTCACTCTACAGGCACCAAGATGTACCGTGATGTACAGGAGGTCTATTGGTAGAGTGGAATAAAGAAGGATACTGCAGAATTTGTGGCTACGTGTCTTAATTGTCAACAAGTGAAAGTTGAGCATAAAAAATCTGGTGGTTTTGCTTAAGGTATTAGCATTCTTACGGGAAAGTGGGAAGATTTGAATATGGACTTCATTATGGGTTTTCCTCATACCCTTCATCAGTTTAATTTGATTTAGGTCATTATGGATCGAATGACGAAGTTAGCTCACTTTCTTCCCGTAAAGACTTCATTTTCATCTGAAGAGTATGTCAATATTTATATTTGAGAAATGGTAAGGTTTCTTGGAGTTCCGTTGTCCGTTATCTCCAATCGTGATACTTAGTTTACGTCTCAATTTTAAAAGTCGTTCCAAAAAGGTTTCGGTACTCAAGTGAAACTTAGCATGACGCTTCATCCTCAGACAGATGGGCAAGTCGAGCGTACTATTCAAACTTTGGAAGATATGGTGAGAGCTTGTGTGATTGACTTCAAGGGTAATTTGGATGATCATTTGACTTTGATAAAGTTTGCTTATAATAATAGTTATCACTCAAGTATCCAAATAGCTCCATTTCAGGCTCTTTATGGTATGAGATGTAGGTCTCCTATTGGTTGGTTTGACGTTGGTGAGGTTTCTTTGCTAGGGCCCGAGTTGGTGCATGAGGCTATGGAAAAGGTTTAACTTATTCAATAAAGGTTGAAAACGACTAAAAGTCGACAAAAGTCTTATGCCGATGTTAGAAAAAGAAAGCTTGAATTTGATGTCGATGATGAGTTCACTTAAAAATTTCACCTATGTAGGGTGTAATGAGATTCAGAAATAAATGGAAACTTAGTCCTCGATATATGGGCTCATATCAGATTTTGAGGCGTATTGGGATAATTGCTTATTAGTTAGAGTTACCTACTGACTTTGTATCGGTACATCCGGTATTCCATGTCTCTTTGTTGAAAAAGTTTGTTGGGGATCTGATGTCAATAGTTCCATTGGAAAGTTTGGGAGTTAAGGAAAGTCTTTTGTATGAAGAAGTTCTAGTTGAAATTTTAGACCGTCAAGTTCAGAAGTTGAGAAATAAAGAAGTTTCTTCTGTGAATGTTCTTTGGAGGAATCAATTAGTTTAGGGTGCTACTTTGGAAGTCGAAATTGATATGATGTCCAAGCATCCTCCTTTCTTTCCCTCCGCTCCTATTCTAGCTTGAGGTATTAGTTCCTCATGGTTCCTTCTTTTGGATTCATGCATTTTAGTCATTCTCATGTTTCCATATGCATGGATGTTCATGAAAACTTGATTTTGATATTATGATATATCTTGGAGTGATTTATCCTTTAGTGATTTTTTATGAGAATTGCATTTATGTTGGGTTGTTAGTTTCTCTCCGTTCTATATTCATGCTAGCTTGAGTCGCATTCAAGGATGAATGTTCCCAAGGGGAGATATTGTAACACCTCAGAAATTAAAAGTTGAGATTGGACAAAAAAGTTTCATTTTTGGCACTGATGCAGTGATCTACGAGTCTGACCTATGGACCGTAGGAAGGAAGTCACAGGTCTTGGTTTGAGATTCGGAAAATGTCAAGTCAAGTAAGTTGACCTACGAAAGAAAATGGCAGATGTAGGGTAGTCTACAGACCATAGGAAGTGCCTGTAGGGTGATTTCAAGAATTTATCTAAGACCTTAAGTCTACTAAAGGAGTTGACGAGTCGTGATATGTTCTACGGACCGAAGGAGGGTTTGTAAGAGTGATCCATACTTGGTGGAATTTTGGACTTAAACTTGGTATCTACGAATTGGCCTTACGAGCCGTTAAAAGGACTACGACTCGTAGGAAGGTTTCATTGAAGTTGCCCAGGATTTTGAGTCCCAGTAAATGATTCTATGACTGATCAGTACGGTCCGTAGAAGTTCAAAGTCGTAAGATCTCCCGACAATGTTTGATTAAGGGTGTTTTGGTCTTTTCCTACCCAATTAACCCCTAAACTATGTCATTTTTGACCTATAACTACCCCTATAAGCGTTTTTAATCCTAAGGCTAAGTTGAAATCCTTCACACTTTATTCTCCCAAAATATCTCAAGTCTTCTTCTCCAAATTCTCTCAAGAGCTCTCAAGGTAGAAGCTAGAGTTTCAAGCTTCAAGGTCTCATTTTCCTTGCATTCTCAGGGCTTTGATTATCAAGGTATGTGAGAATTCACTGATACGCACAAATTACACCCGTCGACAGAAGTATAAGCGGTCGTTGTCAATTAAAGAACCTAACTTTGAGGTTTGGGTCGATCCCACGAGGAATATTGTTCAGAATTAGACTACTTATGATTATCCGTTTAGTCAAATGATTTCCAAGAAAGTAACAAAAAATGTGGGGTTTGTAAGTAAAATAACAGTTTTGTTGATTTGTATTAGTCAGTAACAAGTAAACAGGATTTGCAGTTTGAGATATCAATATGAGATGAAAACTAGGGCATATGTGTTCCCCACAAGCTCTTAACGCGGTAATCCTAATAATAGTAACTCTTTCCTAGTGTTTGATATGCAAGATTGATAAGTTGGGTATCCCTAAGTGATTGGTCCTCCAAGTAGAGAATTTCACCATGTAACTTGGTCCTTCTACGGGTGTGTGCTTTACTAACCCTTACCTTTATCCCCAGAGTAGCCTTCACGTCAATTGATTAAGGTATTAACCCTTGCATCAATTGATTAAGGTCAGGCTATTAGATAGCAGCTAAACTTAACTAAATCTCTGTTGTTTAATCCTTTTCTCATTCACTACTTCCTTGGTCCAGCAAGTAGGAACGAGGCGGGTTCTAACGTTGGCCATCGTTAAAAAACATTCTAAACGAAAGGATTAACAATACATGCATAAACACTAGTCTAGAATTACTTATTTATTAGATATAGTTTGTTAATTGCTCATGGTTCCCACAACCTAGTTGTGAATTTAGATACCCATGCTTGGGAATTCACAATTTATATTGTTTTTAATAAGAAGAATCATGAACTTACAATCAAAATAGATGAATACAGAAATCTTGAATTGAAAACCAAAACCAAATTGCATAAACGAGCCTCAAGAATTAAATTGCTAAAAAGTTTGCAAAATAATTCCAAAAGCTTCAAACAATAGTCTCCAAAAAGGTCTAACCCCTAAATATGTAAATTACAACTTATATTTATAGTACTTAAGTCCTACACCAAGTAGGAAATGAAAATAAGGAAAATTCGTTTTGGCAGGTTTTGACCTACGGTGGCCAACGACAGACCGTGGATCAACCAACGATCTGTGGGTCACCTCCATTGTTCAACAGTTGGCAAAAATTCTTAGTCTTCTCATCGACGGTTGCCACCTACGGTTCGTATGTCTATTCTCGCTCCGTCCTGCACATCCGTGGTTCATGTACTGTAACTTAACTTTCTGAATCAAACGACGGCTCCCACCGACGGTTCGTCACTCAAGCTACGGGGCGTAGGTCGCCTCTGTGGTTCCACACTTAGGTCAGACTTCCTTGAACCAGTGACCCACGGCTTCCACCTATGGCTCGTCAACTGAGTGACAGCTCATGGGTGAGCTCGTAGGTCACCAAACTCCCTCTGTTTCAGCTATCTTCAATGACAACTGCTTCAAACCTATTTCCTCCAAAATGAGATCAAACACCGTCATACCTAATAACAAAATGCCCAAGACTCACACAAACTCCAAGTGAAATGAATCAAAAATACCGTAAAAATCACGGTATATCAACACCATCAACTTAAAGTTATTGTTTGTCCTCAAGCGACACACTAAAACTCTAAACGACACTCATGTAGAAGAAAACATACAAACTCAAGCAATCATATGGCTTTCTCAATCAACTCTTTCACTTAGTTGAAATCTTTTCATTTAGACTCAATAAACTAACTCATGCGGATCAAAACATGAAATAGACAGACCAATAGATATCACCACTTACACTTTTCAACCATCACCAAGATACTAACTTTCCAACAATGTAACTAGTGCCCTTACCACAAAGAAATCCCTTTTCACACAAAATATGATATATAAGCTTAAGGATTCAGTAAACACTCACACTCATAAGTGAATTCAAATACAGTTAGTGCTCAATACCATAGGCTTGCCCTTATTTTTCGCTGCATAGACTCTCCAGACTGGTCACTAGGATCACTATAGGGCTTTCTTAGCTTGTAACGTAGGCTCAGGGTCAGGTAGGATACATTTGGATATTTTTAGTGACTTTTCTACTCTCCTTGACATTACATTGGCTATTTACCTCTTTTCTCAATCAATTTTCACATCTTTTTGTTTTCTGCTCTTTTCCTTGGCTTATTTCTGCACAGATGTGACTTCGACTTTTTTTTTCTTCATTATCACTCTTTTGTTTCTTTTGAATTCAGTCACACCTTTTACTATCTTTTTCTTCTTTTACACACAACTCTTTTCATATCCTTTTATTTCAGTTTCCTTTTACATAGCCACCCTCAACTTATATATTTTGCATGAGTTGAGGTGCACGCTGTCCTAAGCCAGACCAGGGCCAAGATTAAGGTAACTTCTGAATTAGCCACCCTCAACTTAGGCTCCTGGCCTAAAATAAGGTGCACAATGTCCAAGGAGGGACCAGGGCCAAAACTAATTTTTAGAGAAGGTGAGTTAGGTGTATTGAAAGAAGTGGTATTTATTAGGCTCAAATATTTGGGTCGAAGGGAGCATTTATTTCTTTTGGTTGGATTCATTTAGGCTTAAGTGGACTTATTATCAACAAGGACCTATGATCATTTCCCAATTCCCAGCCTAGATTATCTTAACAGGACTAATGAGGCAAGTTCTAGATTGACACACACCGCATGAATATACAAAATCACCTCACACACACTTGGCACCTTGTTTCATTATTGAATCATTGAAGCATCTAGTTCAAGTCCTAGCTTAAGCCATGCCATCATACTGGTTCCTATCATATCACATAATGATCCAGCACATTCAACTCTTTAAGTCTACAAATATAGCACAATTCAAAATTTTGAATAGGTATCAATTTTCATGCTCTTATGCCATCATTCTTTCATCTTTTAGCCTATTTCTACACTTATACAATCCAAAACATGCCATTTCAACATAAATGTAAAATAGTCCCTTGGGGAAAAAAAAATAGGCAAGAAAACCCCAAGAGAGGGTTATGAGTTGGGTTACTCAGACTTCACCCTACCACTCACAACCCATTTACCCCACCCCCACAAAAACATGGTGCAAATGCCCTTAAGGAAACAAAAAAGAAAAAAGACAAAGGGTGAAGCAAACCTGTGGCGCATAAGCGCCGAAGACCCATCAAGAAGCGGGTGGGTCCGGTTTCCCGGAACCTGCTGGATCAACAATAGTGACACCCTCAGTAACTCCCTTATCAACAGTGGGAACAGAATCAGTAGTGCTCCTCAAACCCGATGCACCAACAACTTCCATCTCACGGGCTCTCCGCTGTCGCAACTCCTCCTCAATAAGAGACTGTCTCTGTGCTGCCTCGATCTGCTTCTTCTCTCTCTTCTTAGCTCTTCGGGCCTCATCAGCATCTGGAGTCTGCTCAGCAAAGTGGGTGCGCTTCCCAGCCGCACGAGGAGGGTAGGGTGGTGGCATAGTATCGCCAAAGAGTGCAGTCATTTCCAAGTCATCCACCTCATCCTTTGGTGTGGGCTTGGGGACTACCTCGACAGGAGAAAGGAGGGAATCAACATTAGACCGGAGCCTAGTAACCTCCATCTAGAAAGTAGTAACATCAATAGTGGGCCCAGGCCTCTCCAGTACTTGAAGCTCGAATACATCTAACCGCTTGTGGACCGCGTGAATCTTCATGTCCATCATCCTCTCCATACGAGCCTCAGACTCCTCCATGGACCTCTGCATCCTTGGTCTCAAGTGCTGCAATAGTGTGGCCATCTGTGTCTCCAATTTCTAGATTCGGGCCATAGGTACAAGAGTAGAACCCGAAGTGGAAGTGGCTCGTGAAGAGCTTGTAGCATGACTAGTGGAGGTAGAGGGGGGAGCCCGTGTCTCTGCTGTAGTGGCAGGCACTATAGTATCAACATCCTGCTCGACCTCAATCTGCTCCACATCTCTGGATAGATCAGCACCTAAAGGCGGTAGGTCAACCTGTGGTTCCTTCCTTGGTGCTGTTGGGTTAGCATCACCTCTAATAAGGCCGACATCAACATTCTTCGTCACCTCAGTCAATCTGTCACAATGACAAATGGGCACTGTAGCCTTCCTGCAAAGCTGAAAAATGAGACAAGGGAAGGGAAATGTGGTAGTAGTCTTGAAAGCCCTCTCATGTATCTCGACAATCAGAATACGGGAGAAATCTAGCTCAAGTCCTTCCATAATCGCTGCTAGCATCACAGCTCTGTCCCAAGTCACCACGTTGTCCGCCTGTGTAGGAGACAATCTAGTATGCACAATGGACCAAAATAACTTTGTTGTGACGCTCAGGGTTGCCATTCGGATAGGCAAAGTAATGTTCCTCACCGACTCGGTGCTCTGTCCATCCTCAGCAATATGGCGGGCCATCCATCTCAATAGGGACTCTCGCTGCTCGACATCTCTCTGAAATGCCCCACGCTGAACCACCCACATCTTGTAGTCATACTATGCTGTATTAATCGGCAGAGTGTGGGTTGGGCCATAAATAAAATAACGTATAATAGTATCAGAGATGTCCATGGAAAAATTCCGCACCAATGTGGCCTGAAAGGGAGGCTGAGCTAGTGGCTTAGCCCGTGGTGGCATAGTGTTTCGTACCGTGGCGGCGTAGGAGGCATATAACTCTCTGACCATCTCTTCGCTGAACTTTCCCAGACTCCGTGCCATCCAGTCACACTTTTGCCTCTTGAACAACTCATCCATGGCTGGCACAGTATGAAGGCTCCCAATAAGTACCCGGCCCTCCTCAGTAATAGTCCTGGCCTGATTCTGTGGCTCATTTCGGTTCTGCCTATCATGGTAAATCTAGAATTGGCCCTCAACACACCACATGTTTGGCTTGGTGGATAGATGAACAGGAAACACCGGTATGCCAGGCGGGTCATGAGCCTATCCGAAGCTAGTGGCATCAAATGCAGAGGCTGGTGTGCCGCTGGAACCGGAGCTGGAATGCGAATCTGAGCTGGATTGTGACTCTCCCGAATGCTGGACCCCTCCTCAGACTGGGGGGAACCTACGGGACTGGGTGAGTGTTCCTCCTCCGATACTACCACCTTCCTATTTCGGTGCCTCGTGGTCAAGGGGACAGTGGGGGAGCCTCTAGTGTGCTCCGGTGCGTACTCCTCTCCACTGGACTCATTAATGAGTCGGAGAGAGGGTGCTACCAACTTCCACTTGCCTTTCCTCAAGTAAAGAGGTGCTTGATTTGGCGCCATAGAACCTGTGGAAGCTTAGTTAGTAAACCAAGAACTCAAAAAGACCCAAGAAATTTTTTTAGAACACTATTTAGACTTAGACAAAAAAATTAAACAATCTCTGGCAGTAACTGTTTTTGGGACCTACGGACCGTCGATGGAGCGACTAGCCGTGGGTCCCCTCCGTAGGTCAAGGAGTCTATTTTTGGACCTTTTTTTGTGTGAACTGGATTGACGGACCGTGACCTATGATCCGTGGGTTACCGCCGTCGACCAGTGCTGTATGCAAACATGGGATTTCACTTTACATACACCAAATTCAACACAACAATCAAAACCTATACAATTTCTAAACATGCATTTCAACACATTACATGGTAGTCTACCATCCTTAGGGTTTTAATCATGCAAAGTTCAAGTTCCAATCGATTCAATTTTGAAAACCCTAAGTCAAGACATTCACTTAGACCTCTAACCCACATTATTCATTTCAAAATAGCAACACACTCACAACACCATCGTCCCAATGGTAGTTTTAGAACTAGTTTTCAACAATTTTAACATGTAGTTATCTACCCAAGGTCAAGTACAACTTCGTGACTTCAATTTAATCAACAAAAAATTCAAAGTTTTGATGAAATCGATTACCTTACAAGTAAAGAAAAGTTGAGGAGTGTGTTGATAGTGATTACAAGTAAAGAAAACTTGACACCGAACTTGGACCTGGACTGCTTTGTGGAAGGGAGAGAATATGGGGAGAAAAGGGTTTTGGGGAGTTAGGGAGATTTTGGGGGAAGATAAAAATGGAAGTGGGGGATTATAAGGGAGTAATGGGAGAGATTGAGGGATGATTTATGGGTGTCTTAACAGTTTGAAACAGTTGGGGAGAAGAGGGAAATGGGGGGTGTATTTGAAAAATGAAAGGTTTTAATTAAATAGGGGTCCGTGTCTGGTCGACTGCAAACCCTAACTTGGACCCACGAAACCCCATTGACGGTCTGTGGGTCAATCGATGGTCCGTCGATGGGTTCCGTGGTTCTCTCATATACTTAGTGAAATTGAGAAAACATGCCTGGGATCTAAGAATGCCATCCACGATTCGTCGATTGAATGACAAACCGTCGATCGAACCCGTAGACCACTGCATCAGCATAATTTTTGGAGATTTTTCCTTTTCTTTCCTGCACACATAACAAACATTAGGACTTCCTTTTTACATTTTCTGGACTCTATTTGGACACGTACCCTATTCTATCCTAGTCTATCCAATCACTAAAAACTAAAAGAAACAACACTACATATCTAACTAGAAAACGACAACCAAACATACGTGAAATAGCTAAAAATTCCTAAGATTGGCTAGATATTACATGTTGGGTTGCCTCCCAAGTAGCGCTTGATTTAACGTTGCGACATGACGCAAACACCTTGATTAATCAGACTTCATCAAGACCCCATCTCTCTATCACCTCATTGACACTCTCAGATTTCCCCAAGTAGATCTTTATCCGCTGACCGTTCACCTTGAACCTCATTCCTTCCTTGTTCTAGAGTTCAACCGCTCCATGTGGAAATACTTGAGTTACTTTGAATGGCCCGGTCCACTTGGACTTGAATTTGCCAGGAAACAAGCGCAACCTTGAGTTAAATAATAGCACCAGATCACCGGGAGCAAATTCGCCCTTTTAGATCTTTCGATCATGGTACTTCTTCATCTTCTCCTTGTACAAGGCTGGACTTTCATATACTTTTAGGCAAAACTCATCGAGCTCATTCAGTTTTTGATTGGATGCGGCGCCCCAATCCAAATTCAGCTTCTTGTGTGCCCACATCGCTTTGTGCTCTAGCTCTACAGGCAAATGACAAAGACTTCCCATATACAAGTTGGTAAGGGGACAAACCTATGAGAGTTTTGAATGCAGTGTGATAAGCCCATAGAGCATCATCAAGCCTTCTTGACCAATCAATTCTGTTGGCATTCACAGTCTTTGCAAGGATTTGCTTTATCTCGATTTGACACTTCAACTTGCCCACTCGACTGCGGATGATAAGGGGTTGCTACGCTGTGACGAACACCATATTTCTCAAGAAACGCCTTGAACAACTTATTACAAAAGTGAGAACCTCTATCGCTGATAATTGCCCTTGGTGTGCCAAATCTGGAGAAGATATTCTTTTTCAAGAATGCGGTGACACTCTTTCCCTCATTGTTTGAAAGCGCAACTGCTTCCACCCATTTAGATACATAGTCAACCACTACAAGAATATGCTTCATCCCATTAGAACTCACAAACGGACCAATGAAGTAAAGACCCCAACCATCAAATAGCTCAATCACCAATATCAGGTTCATTGATAGTTCTTGCTTCCTTGAAATCGCTCATTCTCGTTGGCAACGATCACAAGACTTGGCGAAATCATGATCATCTTGATGGATGGTAGGCCAGTAATACCCACACTGCAAAATTTTATAAGCAGTCCGAATACCACTATGATGCCCACCAACAGGCGATGAATGACATGCCTCTAGTATACTCATCATCTCAACCTCGGGCACACAACGATGAATAATCCCATCAGCACAGATACAGAACACGTAAGGCTCTTCCCAAAAGAATTTCTTCACATCAGACATGAACTTTCTCCTTTGGTGGACTGACAAATCTGAAGGCACCAACACACTTGCCAAGTAATTAGCAAAGTCGACGAACCAAGGAATAAGGTCATAAGAAGCAGCCAATAATTGTTCATCAGGGAATGCATCATTAATCTCAACTCCAGCATCAAGCTTGATCATAAATTCTTCCTCTAATCTGGATAAGTGATCGGCAACCTGATTTTTTGTTCTCTTCCTATCTTTCACCTCAAAGTCAAACTCTTGCAACAATAGTACCCATCTAATCAATCTCGATTTGCCATCCTTTTTAGCCATAAGATACCTTAATGCAGAATGGCCAGTATGTACGATAACCTTAGTGCCAAGCAAATAGGATCTAAACTTCTCAAATGCGAAAACCACAGCAAGCAGTTCCTGTTCACTCACAGTATAGTTCTTTTGAGCCACATTCAAAGCTTTGCTTGCATAATAAATAGGATGAAGAATTTTGTCTCGCCTCTTTCCTAATACTACGCCAAGCGCTACCCCACTTGCATCACACATCACTTCAAACGTTTGTCCCCAATCCGGTGAAATAATGATAGGTGCAGAAATCAATTTCTTTTTCAACTCCCCAAATGCTCTCAGACAAGCATCATCAAACTCAAACTTACACTCCTTCTCAAGTAGCTTGCATAATGGGTGTGCAATTTTAGAGAAATCCTTTATGAACCTCCGGTAGAAACCTGCATGCCCAAGAAAACTTCTAACACCCTTACAGAGATGGGTGGTGGAAGTTTTTCTATTACCTCAACTTTAGCTCTATCCACTTCAATACCTTTCTGCGATATCCGATGACCCAGAACTATACCCTCTTTCACCATGAAGTGGCATTTTCTCAGTTGAGCACAAGATTGCACTCTTCACACCGTTTTAGTACCTCATCCAAATGAATCAAACAGTCATCAAATGAATCACCAACAACTGAGAAATCATCCATAAATACCTCTATCGTGTCCTCAACCATATCAGAAAATATTAACATCATGCAACGCTGGAAGGTCGCCGGAGCATTACATAACCTAAATGGCATTCTCTTAAATGTAAAAGTCCCATAAGGACAAGTGAATGTGGTCTTCTCTTGGTCCTCTGAAGCTATGGAGATCTGATTGTAGCCCGAATACCCATCTAGAAAACAATACCAACCCTTTCGAATGAGACGATCTAACATCTGATCCATGAACGACATTGGGTAGTGGTATTTCTCAGTCCATGCATTCAACTTGCGGTAGTCCATACACACTCTCCAACCAGTTACTGGCCTCATTAGAACAAGCTCGTTCTTAGCATTGGGAACCACAATGATTCCTCCTTTCTTTGGCACGCATTGAACTGGCAGACCCAACTACTGTCAGTAATAGGATATATAACTCCAGCATCTAACCATTTAATGATCTCATTTTTCAAAACCTCTTGCATTGGGGGATTCAATTTCCTTTGATGCTCAATACTTGGCTTGCTTTCCGGCATGAGTTGAATTTGGTGAGAACAAATGCCCGGTGGGATCCCAATAATGTCCGCAATAGTCCATCCTATAACCCTTTTTAACCTCTTCAATACCGATATCAAAGCCTCTATTTTCCCTTCACTCAAGTCTGCAGCAATAATAACAGGCAAAGTGTTGTTTTGGCCCAAAAATACATACCGCAAGTGAAATGGAAGAACCTTAAGTTCCAACTTCGGAGGCTCATCAACAAATGGTTTTGCTGGTGGGGTGTCTCGATTCTTTATGTCTAATTCCAACCCCTTTGGTTTGAAACGAAACTGAGACCCATCAAGTGCAGCAACAAACTCATCATAGTCATCAATACCATCTCTGTCAAAATTCATGATCACAGCTGCTAGTGCCTCAACACCTAACCTCTCTTCAATGGACACTTCTGATTCTTGATCCATAGTATGATTTACCACTGACACTGACTTAAGATCACTTTCATGCTTCATAGACCGACAAATGTTAAAAGTTACCTCCTCATTGTTTAATCGAAACTTCATCTACCCTCTCTCCATATCAACTAACGCACGGCCAGTAGTAAGAAATGGTCTCCCTAGGATGATGGGGACCTCAAAATCAACCTCGCAATCCAGTATCACAAAGTCCACCGGAAAGATGAATGACTCAACTTTCACAAGGACATCTTGTAGCACTCCAATAAGTCTCTTCACAATTCTATCAGCCATAAGTAAACGCATTGCAGTCGACTTTGGAGCTCCCAAACCCAACTTTTGATAGATTGAAAATGGCATCAAATTAATGCTAGCACCAAAATCACACAAGGCCTTCGCAAAGTGCAGCATACCAATAGTACAAGGAATAGTGAAAGCTACAGGATCCTCTTTCTTCTACACAAGTGACCTAGTGGAAATGACACTACAATGTTGCAACTTTTCTTCATTCTCAAAACTGATAGCCCTTTTTTTGGTCACCAAGTCTTTCATGAACTTCGCATACCCAGACTTTTGTTTCAAAGCTTCTATCAATAGGACATTTATGGACAGTTGCTTCAACAAAGCTATGAACCTGTAATATTTTCCCTCTTCGGTCATTTTTTTCAACAACCTTTGTGGGAAGGGAGGTGGAGGTCTAGGCATAAGGATAACTTTTTGGGTCACCTCAGCTTCCTTTTATGCATCAACTTTTGGCTCCTCAGTAACCTCGACTTCATGCTCACCCTTTTCTATCACACTTTCCACCTCAGTCGACATTAGGAGATCTATAGTCTGATTTCCACCTCGAGTAGTTACTACCATGCAATGACCATCATTTTTTAGATTTTGAATTGTATTGCTAGGCAGGGTTCCTGGTTGACGTGGGTTCACCATTGCGAACAATTGAATAAACTGCTGCTCAAGTTGCTTAATCGATAGTGCATATGTGTCAACTTTCTGACCAATTCCAGATAAATCATTACACATCTCCTTAACATTGTCATCAGTCGCTTCAAACCTCTTCATCATCTTTTGCATCATATCCTCCATGCGAGTCATACTTGTCCCAGCCTCTCTATTACCAGGTGGAGCATAGGGTCCACTCTTCTCATTCCTGTTGCCATAGCCATTCCAGTTGTAGTTGTTATCATGATTGAAGTTCCCATCACAGACATAATTCCCTTCAAGGTTGTAGTTACCATAGTTCCGACCTTGGTTTCCTTGACCTTGGCACCAATTATCGGAATTCGAACCTTAGGCGTTGGTTCAGAAACCCCCTGTCTGATCATTCACTAGATTCACATCCTCCTCATAAAAGTACTCATCAACCGGTGGTGCTCTAGGTTGGTAGTTCACAACATTCACTTTCTCTGCACTTCCACTCACATGCTTTAATACCAAGCCAATTTTTCCTCATTTGGGCCATTTCCTCACGAATATCAGCAGTAGATTGAATTGGTGCGGTTTTGACAGTAAATGCACTTCTACCAGTATTTGCCTTTCTAGTGCTCCACGCCTTATTATTCTTGGAGATCCTCTCAAGTTTCTCAGCAATCTTCTCAAAGGTGCATTCCCCATAAGATCCTCCAGCAATAGTATCTAGCACAGCCTTTCCATTGTCATTCTGTCCTCTGTAGAAGTGCTCTTTCAGTGACTCATCATCTATGCGGTGGTTTGATACACTTCTCATGAATCCGGTGAATCTATCCCACGAACTACTTACCGACTCTTCGGGCAGTGCCATGAAATTATTTAGTTTATCCTTGAGATTTAACTTCTTGGACATCAAAAAATATCTTGCCATGAACACCTTGTGCAGTTGGTCCCATGTATATATTGAATTGTATGGCAGCTCAGAAAACCACACAGCAACATCTCCTGTCAATGAGAGTGGGAATACTCTAAAACATATAATGTCCATGTCCAAGTATGGTCATCCCACACTACTCATATAGACACTCGTCAATTTAGTCATGTGAGCATATGGATCTTTCAAAGGTAACCCAACAAACAACCCTCTTACTGTAAGCATTTGCATAAGGCTGCTGGTCACCATAAAAGAATGTTCCTGAGGTAGTGAAGGAAGAACAATAGCCCCAGTTCATTCTATCAAGTCATAATCAACCCTGTAGTTTTCACGAACTCTCGGTACTGGCTGGTTTTGCATCCTTTCTGCATTTTCGATTAGATGACCATCCTGAACCTGAGAAGGCACATTCACAACTCCAGGAGGTTGAACACTAGCTTCATCCCTTTGACCCTCTCCGATGGGATCATTGTGTAATTTGAGATTTCTGCCTCTTCCAACCATTCTTCTCAACGTTCTCCTCAATTCTGGATCGTAGGGAGTCAGGGGATTGCCTTGACTCCGTGTACTTGGAATACACTAGAGGTAAGACCTGTAGAAAAAGAAAACAAAACAAAAACGTAAATTCAACAAAAAAATTTGACTAAAGTTCAATAATGAAGTTAGTCTAATCTAAAAGTCGTATTCCCCAACAACGGCGTCAAAATTTAATACGCCTAAATTACACCTCCTGAAAGAAGTATAATCGTTCGTTGTCAATTAAAGAACCTAACTTTGAGGTTAGGGTCGATCCCACGAGGAATATGGTTCAGACTTAGACTACTTACGATTATCTACGTTTAGTCAAATGATTTTCAAGAAAGTAACAAAAAGAGGTTTTTAAAGTAAAATAACAGTTTTGTTGATTTGTATCATTCAATAACAAGTAAACAGGATTTGCAGTTTGAGATATCAGTATGAGATGAAAACTAGGGCATATGTGTTCCCCACAAGCTCTTAACGTGTTATTCCTAATAATAGTAACTCTTTCCTAGTGTTTGACATGCAGGTTTGATACGTTGGGTATCCCTAAGTGATTGGTCCTCCAAGTAGAGAATTTCACCACGCAACTTGGTCAGTCTACAGGTGTGTGCTTTACTAACCCTTACCTTTATCCCCAGATTAGCCCTCACGTCAATTGATTAAAATATTAGCCCTCGCATCAATTGATTAAGGTCAGGCTATTAGATAGCAGCTAAACTTAACTAAATCTCTGTTGTTTAATCCTTTTCTCATTCATTACTTCCTTGGTCCGGCAAGTATGAACGAGGCGGGTTCTAACGTTGGACATCGTTAAAAAGCATTCTAAACGAAAGGATTAACAATACATGCATAAACACTAGTCTAGAATTACTTATTTATTAGTCATACTTTGTTAATTGCTCATGGTTCCCACAACTTTAGTTGTGGATTTAGCTACTCATGCTTGAGAATTCATAATTCATATTGTTGTCAATAAGAAGAATGATGAACTTACAATCAAAATAGATGAATATCGAAATCTTGAATTGAAAACCAAAACCAAATTGCATAAACGAGCCTCAAGAATTAAATTGCTAAAAAGTTTACAAAATAATTCCAAAAGCCTTAAACAATAGTCTCCAAAATGGTCTAACACCTAAAAACGTAAATTACAACTTATATTTATAGTACTTAAGTCCTAAACCAAGTAGGAAACAAAAATAAGAAAAATTTGATTTTGGCAATTTTTGACCTATGGTGGCCAACGAAGGACCGTGGATCAGCCAACGGTCCGTGGGTCACCTCCATGGTTCAGTAGTTGGCAAAAATTCTTAATCTTCTCATCAACGGTTTCCACCTACGGTTCGTAGGTCCATTCACTCTCTGTCCTGCACATCCGTGGTTCAAGTACTGGAACTCAACTTTCTGAATCAAATGACGGTTCCCACCGACAATCCATCACTTAAGCTACGGGGCGTAGGTCACCTCCGTATTTCCACACTTAGGTCAGACTTCCTTGAAACACTGACCTATGGCTTCCACCTACGACTCGTCAACTGAGTGATGGCTCGTGGGTGAGCTCGTAGGTCGCTAAACTCCTGCTGTTTTAGCTATCTTCAACAACAGCTGCTTCAAACTAATTTCCTGCAAAATGAGATCAAACACAATCATATCTAATAACAAAATGCCCAAGACTCACACAAATTCCAAGTGAAATGCATCAAAAATATCGTAAAACTCACAGTATATCATTCACCAATGGATCCCTTTCATCCATTGGGTTCCAAAAGAATCTTAATCTCCTAAATTGATTTCACCCAATTCCATTAAGATTTCATGCAAAGCTCCATGGGTTCATTCTATTATGATTCAATTGTTTATATTCAACCTATTATGCATGATTTGATTAAACTACATGACTTTCAATTGATTTCGTATGGACTCATGCCAATGCCTATTTCATGAATGAACTTAAATTGTGATCAATGCTTATGAACTTATGAATTATGATTTATGAAATCTATGCATATTTTTATGAAAAAGGATTATCTAAGAATAAATGATGCTTTTGAGATGTGTACCAAAGATTTGTGAAAGATTTTCTCACATATGAATGAAATCATGATTTAGATGCTTAAAAAGGAAGTGTCTACTATAAGTAACTTTATGAATTCATGATTTGAACGGAGCAACTCTAATATGAAATTATGATTGGATTGGTAGTCTTAATTGTGCCTTTCCAAGTATTTTGATATGATTATGTCTTTTCTGTTAGGATTTACTTAGCACCGAGGAGACCTTGATATGAAGGATCTCCCATTAGTAAAGGTAGGGTGTCTAGAAGAAATCTCCTTATCCCTTAACTACGTGCCCCCGTAGGATTGTCTTAAATGACCTAAGTTAGTGGATCCACTTTAACAAAGAATGAACTAGATGAAGTTCTACCTTGGAAAATAGATTTCCCTTTTCGGTGTGAGGGTCATGCTGGATTCCACGTTATTGATCACATGGTGTTATTTTCGGTTAATTGTAAATATTTCATAAATGAACTATGTTTACTTCAAAGTTTTTATGAAAGCTTCTATAATGGTTTTAAGTCTGCATTGACCTTGTTTATGATTCAAGAATTCTTTTAAAGGCTTTTACTACGTTTTACTTGGTCATACATATAATGTTTAAAGTTCCTCATATTATCATGCCTATGTTTTTATGAATTTCTCCATACTTAGTACACTCACCGTACTAATGCATATTTGTTCCTATATTGTCTCATAATATAGGGTCCGACGATCCTCCTTTCGCTTATGGCTAGCTTGGATTGCTCTACTAGTAGCTTTGATTGGTGAGTCATTCTCATGCTTCGAGGACAAGACCATTGCTGCTTTATTTCTTTTATTGTCTTTTCATTTCAGAATTGTACGTGGTGTATGAGTTACGCTCCAACTACTCTTATAATGTTAGAGAGGCTATGTTAGACACTATTTAATATTCTTCACTTATGTTTAGATTCCTTTTATGATATGAGACTTATGTTGCATATTATCTCTCTAGTTGTATTTTTTTTTACATCATGCTTATGTCAAGTGACTTGTTTAGGGTATCACAAGATCCTATTCTCCATGTCACGTCTAGGATGTACTTTGGGTCGTGATAGTTGTAGAAGCTATGTGTGGAATCATTTGACAAGATTTTGAAGTGTGAATATTGGCTTGAATCTATGGCATTTTTTGGTCACATTGTTTCAGGCGAAGGTATTGAGTCGCCGCTCAGAAAATTGATGCAATGAAAACCTGAACAAGACCAACATCCCCAATTAACATAAAGAGTTTCTTGGGTTTATGGGGTTAATATAGAAGGTTCATCAAGGGGTTCTCATTTATTTCATCTCCGTTAACTAAGTTGACTCAGAAAAAGGCTAAGTTTCAATGGTCTGTGGTTTGGAAGAAAAACTTTCAGGAATAGAAGACTAGATTTGCTACTGCTCCAGTATTGACCCTATCGGAGGGTACATAATGTTTTATTGTCTATTGTGATGCGTTCAGAGTTAGGCCTGGTTGTGTATTGATGCACTATGTAAAGTTATAACTTATGCATCTATATAGCTTAAAATCCATGCGATAAATTATCCGACTCATGATCTCGAGTTGGTGGTAGTGGTGTTTGCTCTTAATATATGACATCACTATCTCTATGGCTTGTATGTGGATCTGTTCAGTGACCACAAGATCCTTTAATATGTTTTTAGACAGTAGGAGCTTAATCTTAGGCGGAGGAGGTGGCTAGAGTTACTTAAAGATTATGACATGAGTATTCTCTATCACCTAGATAAGTCTAATGTTATTATTGATTCTCTTAGCAGGTTATCCATGGGAAGTATTGCTCATATTGATGAAGGAAAAAAAGTTTGCAAAGAAGGTGCAAAAACTTGCATGTTTGAGAGTCCGTTTGCTGGACTCTAGTGAGGGTGGAGTATTTGTAATGAATGGGGCTGAGTCTTCTTCCATGGTGGTGGAAGTGAAAGTGAAGCAATCACAGAGACCCCATCCTACTTGAGTTAAAGGCAACTGTTCATAAGTAGAAGGTGATGGCTTTTGAACAAGAAAAGATGGTGTGTTAAGATATCAATGTAGGTTATGTGTTCCATTGATGATCTCCAAGGAATGATCATGCCACAAGCCCACAGTTTCAAGTATTCAATTCATTCAAGTTTTACAAAGATGTACCACGCCTTGAGGGAAGTCTATTGGTGGAGTTGTATGAAGAGGTATATTGCAGATTTTATTACTAAATGTCCAAATTACAAAAAAAAAATCAAGGTTGAGCACCAGATACCATGTGGTGTGGATCATAACATAACTCTTTCGGAATGAAAGTGGGAGATGATTAATATGGAATTCATTACTATCTTACCACGATCTCGTAGATACGATGACTCGATTTGAGTGATCGTAGATCAGATGACTAAATCAACCCATTTCTTGCAAGTAAAGACTACAAATTTAGTAGAGGACTATGCCAGATTATACATCCATGAGGTAGCCCAACTTCATGGAGTTCCATTGTCCATTATTTCAGATAGGGGTGCTCAGTTTACCGCCGAGTTTTAGAAGTTGTTTCAGAAAGGTTTAGGTTCGAAGGTAAATCTTAGTACCACTTTTCATCCTAAGACAGATAGTCAAGTAGAGCACACAATTCAGAACCTAGAGGATATGCTGAGAGCTTGTGTCATTTATTTCAAGGGTAATCTCCTAAATTGATTTCACCCAATTCCATTAGGGTTTCATGCAAATCTTCATGGGTTCTATCTATTATGATTTAATTGTTTATATGCATGATTTGATTAAACTACATGACTTTCAATTGATTTCATATGGACCCATGTCTATGCCTATTTCATGAACTTAAATTATGATCAATGCTTATGAACTTATGAATTATGATTTATGAGATCTATGCATGTTTTATGAAAAAGGATGATGTAAGGATAAATGATGCTTTTGAGATGAGTATCAAAGATTTGTAAAAAAATTTCTCACATATGAATGAAATCATGATTTAAATGCTTAAAAAGGAAGTGTCTACTATGAATAAATATATGAAATCATGATTTGAAAGGAGCTACTCTAATATGAAATCATGATTGGATTGGTAGTCTTAATTGTGCCTTTCCAAGTATTTTGATATGAATATGATTATGTCTTTTCTGTTGGAATTTACTTGGCACCGAGGGGACCTTGAGATGGAGGCTCTCCTGTTAGTAGAGGTCGGGTCTCTAGAAGAAATCTCCTTGTCCCTTAACTACGTGCCCCCATAGGATTGCCTTAAATTACCTAAGCTAGTGGATCTACTTTAGCAAAGAATGAATGTGACAGAGTTCTACCTTGGCATGTAGATTTCCTTTTCTGGTGTAAGGGTCATGCCAGATTTCATGTTATAGCTCACATGGTCTTATTTTAGGTTAACGATAAATATCCCACAAATGAACTATGTTTACTTCAAATATTTTTTGAAAGCTTCTATAATGGTTTTAAGTCTGCATTGACCTTGTTTATGATTCATGGATTCTTTGAAAGGATTTTACTACGTTTTACTTGGTCATGCATATAATGTTTAAATTTCCTCATATAATCGTGTCTATGTTTTTATGCATTTCTCCATATTTAGTACATTCACCGTACTAATGCATATTTGTTCCTATATTGTCTCATAATATAGGGTCCGACACTCATCCTCTCACTCATGGCTAGCTTGGATTGCTCTACTAGTACCTTTGATTGGTGAGGCGTCCTTATGCTTCAAGGACAAGACCATTGATTCTTTATTTCTTTTATTGTCTATTCATTTCATAGTTATATTTAGTGTATGAGTTACGTTCTAACCACTCTTATGATGTTAGAAAGGTTATGTCAGATATGGTTTAATAGTCTTCACTTATGGTCAGATTCGTTTTATGATATGAGATTTATGTTGCATATTATTTGTCTCATTGTATTTCTTTACGTTATGCTTATGTCAAGTGACTTGTTTAGGGTCTCTCGGAATCCTATTCTCCATGTCATGTCTAGGGTGTACTTTTGATCCTGAAAATTGTAGAAGCTATGTGTGTAATCCAGGCTGATATAATTGTATACAGTGATGAAGTCTTACAACACTAAGTGACAAAAGAGGTGGTAAGTATCAATCGTGCCCTCTATAGAATCCTCAAAGTTGAGGGATTATCTTGCAACTCCACAGAAGATGGCCCTCATCAGTATCTAATTAAGGAACTTCTTAAGACTGTATTCCTCACTAATATTCCAGATGAAACTATAAGGCTACAAATCTTCAAATACTCGCTTACTGGAGAGGCAAGAATATGGTACATGAGCATACTTTCATAATCCATCACTATGTGGGTTTGATAGCAGAGGCATATCCAGGATTTCGAAATGATGGGTGCACTATTATAAAAAGGTTGATCTAAGATATAAATTTGATCGATTCGACATTTAGGTTATTATTATTGAAAACCATTAAAATGTCAAAAGTGCTACCAATAATCACTAAGAGAGGTATTATCTAATTTTAGAAAGAAAAATAAAACAAGATCAATATAAAATTCAAATTTCTAACCTCACGTATAGAGGTGCACCCCGTCATTATCGCATTAATATTGTGGGTTCACACATCTATATTTCAATATTTAAAAAAAATACAACACTACTATATATGATCTAGGGAGGGGAGCATGGGTTCACGTAAACCCGGTGAATTCCATGAAAGACCATGAAATTCCAAATTTTGTCATTGACAGAATAAAGGTTTTCCTAAGGTGTAAGGACATACTCAAAAGGTGCAACTTAAGGTGAGGAACCACATGATCCTAACAACCTCGACTCATCCTGTTGATGAGTTAAACTTCATCGAGCTGCGATTTTCTTTCTTTCTTTCTTTTAATCTTTTTGTGTTTTTAGAATTGACTTTTGCTTTTAAATTTTTGTTGTAATACATGCTTAATAGACAGGGATGCATATATAATATGAGAATCATAGAAAGGTCTAAAAAAATTCATAAAGAAACATCTCTATAAAAATTTTCATGCAAAGGTATGAGACCTTCTACAAGCAGTGTTTTTGGGGTTTTGATTCCATCTACGACCATAGAGTGAGTCATAAAAATACGAATACTAAACACCCTTACCCACAGTTTAGTCATCCATAAATTTCCTAAGTCTACTTTGTTGTCATGCATCCACAAGCACCCCTATTACCTAAGTCTACTTTCTAGGTGTGACTGAATTATTGGTATTGAAATGCTGCTAAATAACTGAACATTCAGTATAATAAAAGCACAAGCTGAAACATGAGTAACTAAAAATACTTAAATGTAAGAAACAAACAAATAAAGAGCCTGTTTAGATTGACTTATTTAAAGTCCTTTTAAGTTAAAATAGTTTTTAAATACTTTTGAAGTATTTGGGTAAATTTAAAAAGTGTTTATCTTGATTTTAAGCTAAAATGATAAACATAAGCCAAAAGTCATAAGTTAGAATTTCTATAACTTGTGGATTTTGACACTTAAGTCAAAAAATAAAAGCCAATCCAAACAAACTCTAACTACGAATTCATGGACAAATTCTGAACAACTAATGTCTAATGTAATCCTCTACTAACTGGAATGAAATATATATGTAAGGATATGACCTCCAGCTACCTTCAAAACGATTTTTCTCTGAGGTGAAAAATCTAATTATTGAGTACTCCATGAAGTCCCCAAATGATGAGGACTCACCAACTGTGGACTGTAAATTTTGCAACCTATCTATACACGAGTTTGAGAGCAAATAACTAAATCTACATCATAATAGAATGCATCACAGAGAAATGTATTGAGTCAGTACATGGAATGTTATTATTATATGAGGTGACACCAAATATAATACTTTTGTGTGGTAACATGTAATTATAAAACTGATTAGTTTTTAATGGTCCAAAAGTATAATGGAAAAATAAAAAAACATCTAAAAATCAATGTATAAAGATTATTTGAGAATCTACCGTAAAATATGTAAGGGTAAATCTGTTTATATTGCCCTGAACCCATAGTAGATCTAAGCTATCATATCTAAGAAATTATGACGATAATTAAAGCATTGGTAAATAACAACAATTTTATTAGGAAGTTTTTTTTTTACAACCGACATACACCATGTAAACTCATGTTGTCCAACTTAATTATAATCCTAGTTGAGAGGCTTTTCTTACACCTTTCCATGGTATAAAACCTGTATGTCTGATGTGGATCCACTACTCATGACCCTCTTGGTATAAAGGAGATGGATGGCTTGTGGTGTGCTCAAATCCTACAATGGGACGTAGTTATGAGATTTTGATTTTTAAACCCGTGTTTCGATACAAAACAAAAATAATAATATATATATATATATGCATGAACTCTCTAACTTGAATGTTAAATTACTATAATACCCCCAACTTAAAACACTCAATTTAGTATATGTTCTATATTTTATATTATATTTACTTATTTATTTATTCTATATTATATTAAAAGCTGACACCTTTTCACATTGATGGGTAGTAACTTTTTTAAAGGGTTGTGACTTTTTCGATGAATTATGATATTTCCGAGAAGTTGTGATTTTTTTGAAGGGTTATGACTTATTTGATAAGGCACGATAAACACATTTTCATACTATCCTTTGTTATCTATAAATAGAGAGATTTTCTCACACTTTTAAACTACAAATTTTATAGTTTTCTATTCTTCTTCTTAAAACAAGGAAGATTGTGAAAGTTGTTCAATTATGAAATTACAATATTATTTTATGGGTAAAATAAATAGATCAACAAAAATTAATGCAACAAGGAGAATAGAAATACTCAACTTCAAACGAGAAGACTATCTAGATAATTAATATGTACTAATTTTCATAGCCATAAATATACTTTTGCAGCAACTTCTACTTGACAAGAAGTTCAATGATTTTCTGTTGCACAAACTACAACTTTGTGTTCAAGCAGTGCAAAGTCTCAAACTGTTGAAGAAAAACGATTTGATCAAAAATTTGTTTGAGGAGTCCAAACTAGATTTAATAAGACTCTGTTTCAAATTTATTTGTTGTATTTTTATTTTTATCCAGTTTAATATAGAATGTTCTTTTTTCTTGGGGGTGGGAGGCACATCTTTAAAACCACAAAGTTAATAGACATTTTTATATATTCTACATATCTTAAATTAAAAGTCTTCTTTATTTTTTAAAATTTCATATCAAGTTAAAATTAGACAAATCTATATATTTTTGTTATCTATACTACCTTAAAAGAATGAACTACCTAGCTTAAATGTTAAATTATTATGAAACGCCAACTTAAAACACAAAATTTACTATATCTTCTATATTTTGTATTGTATTATATTTATTTATATTATATTAAAAACAGTCACCTTTCCACATTGAAGGGTTGTGACATTTCCAAATACTTATAACTTTTCCAATTAGTTGTGCCCTTTTCGAAGGGTTGTGAATTTTTACAGGGGTGCGACTTTTTGAAAGAGTTGTGACTTTTCCAAAACGTTGTGACTTTTCAAAGAGTTATGACTTTTTCGATGAGTTGTGACCATTTTGAAGGGCTGTGACTTCTTTTTGATAAGGCACAATAAGCATTCTTCATAAACTTTCCTTTGTTGGCTATGAAAAGAGTGGTTTCCTCAAATTTTTATACTACAATTTTTTTTTAAAAATTTCATTGTTCTTCCTCTTCTTAAACACTCAATTAAGTATATCTTCTATATTTTATGTTATATTTATATTATAATACATTATAATATATTATATTAAAAGAAGACACCAGTTCACATTGAATGATTACGACTTTTTCGATGAGTTGTGACCTTTCCAAAGGGTTGTGACTTTATGATAAGAAACAATATGCACATGCTCATACTATCCTTTGTTAACTATAAATGGAGGGGTTTCCTCACATTTTTAAACTACAATTTTTATTATGTTTTCTATTCTTCTCTTTTTAAAAACTCAAGTTTGATTTACAAACGTTGACAATCTCAAAGTTTATTGAAATTTGAACACTCCCTATCATGAATGTTAAATTAATATAATACTCCAACTAAGAACATCCAATTTTAGTATATCTTCTATATTTTATATCAATATTTATTTATATTATATTATATTATATTATATTATATTATATTAAAAGTAAGAATTCCAACAATATAATAATAACCAAGTAATGCACTATGGAGGAGGGAAGAGAATGTATATTTAAGAGGTGTACCTAAGAGATTTTAAGAGTGAATAACTTAAAGTAGTAATTATAAGAAAGTTTACTTTCACTATTTATAGGAACTTATACTTTATCATTCATTTTATGTTCAATACTAATGTTAGTCCAGGTAAATCAACAAAACTGAAACTCATGATGAACTTGCATGATTTGAGTAAAATCCTAACTTAGATACTAACGATTCAATAGAAATGCTTGTAAGAAAAAACAACGATAATATGCAAATCGTCCAAAGTGTAACCTAATTCATCATTGATGTCTGACAATACAAGGGCGAAAACCTTTCATTTGCATAGATCTGTCCAAAACTAGGAAGTAGGTAGAGATAGGATTTTAGGTAAGGTTTGTGGGTGTCAAAACTAGGATCTTTACTCATAAGATTGATGAACTTGTTGAAAAAAGATAACTTCTAGGGTCCGTACATCTCTTTTACGATCCCTAAAGCTATCCTTCTTTGATGAAAAAATTGAATAAATGTGCTAAGTGTGATGAGATATAGTATCAACAAAAGGATTTATGACCATGGAGTGATTCATGAACTATATATAATATAAATCCCAATTATTATGGACAACTACACCAACTAATGTTCAGGATTCTTAATTCTACATTTTAGGAGAAAAGTCACAAAGATCTTATATAGAATGACAATCTAACAAAACAAATACCAAGGAATCACAACACCTTATCTCCCAATTAGGAATGGAAAAATTTGTTCATATACCCTTTGCCCATGTATGGAGAGAGGGGTGTGGAGCTTATATCACAAAACAAGCTAAAAAATTTCATATACCCTTTGCCCATGTATGGAGATGGGGGTACGACATACTAAAGGAACAATGAAGGCATAGGCCCTAGAATGGGATGGAAGTCCTAACTAAGACTTTATTTTAGATGATGTATCAAGATAACAAAAACAGCCTTGCAAGCTAATGGTGTCAAAATACCAATGAAAAATATTGGTATATCGATTAGAGAAGACAAGATACATTGATGGAAAACTAGTGCACATAACCTGCCATAAGGTATTTTTTGCTCACCCGTTATGTTTCTTAGCCTGTTTGTTGCATTGGGGATAATTCAAAAAGTTTAGTTAAGGGTGGGGATAGTAGAAGTAGTAGATCTCATGACAAGCTTGTTAGGAAAGGCAAGACAATAACAAAAAATGTTCGAGAGGATAGTAGAGGAATAATATCCAAGTCTAAACTTTTTCTTTCAATTTGAACCAAGAGGACAAATTAAATTAAGCACTACGAAGAATGGATAACAAGTATATCAACCAAAAAAAAAACAACAAGACAAGAATAAATCAATCATACAAGACACAAAGATTTACTTGGAAAACCCTTCCATGTGAAGAGTAAAAAATAAAAGGACCAAAAGCTCCACTATAATCACCAAGAGTTACAATATTGTTCTCCAAAATTGGACACAAAACAAGTGTCAAACAAAGAGCAACAACGAAATAAGATTGCACCAAAATTAGTGAATTAAATGAGAGGATTCACCCAAAAATGAGCTATTGTTCATGCCCCAAAATCAGAAGCTGCAGACAACCAAATCTGATCTGCACCGTTGAAATGCAAGAATCAGATGCTGAGAGCTCCCAGTTCATATTTGAGAATGATATAACGGTAACGAAGCGGCAAACTCTCTTTAGAGCGGAGTGTTTGAGCAGAAATTTTCTGAAGCAAAACGAAAATTTTCTCACTCTCAATCTCTAAAACGGTTCTCTCTTGTGTGTCTGAAAATAAGACCTAAACAAGCCTTATATATGTCACATAATATTGGACTTATGTACTAAAGTGGGCTGGTCCAAATAAGACTTTTATTTATCCACGTAGAAAGGAAAAAAATAAAAATCCTAAACCCAACAAAGCTTTGTGATCAATCATAAGGTTTCCCATTGTTATCTTTATCAAACGTAGGAGTTTGTTTTAATTATGTCACCTCTTAGTTTTTCTTAGCTATAGTTCTTATTCGTGAGTTTATTGTAATGTTGAACCAAGGAAAAACTATCCTTTTATTTTCTTATTTAAGTCTAGAGTAAGAACTTTCCCGATGATAGATTTGTAGACAACTTTCTTAAGGGAATAAGTTCTGTTTAGTTTAAGTAAAGATAAGTGAGTTTGACTTATATAGTGATAGTTATAACGCATGAAATTTATTTTATTTGAAAATTGAACCCCTTTGAAAACTAATTGCATGAACTTCAATTGCATAGATTGATTTGTATGTCTTTTCTAGTGACATTTGAAAAATTACTAAAATGCTTAGAGTACAAGTTTTGGAGTTATATTAAATAGCTTAATGCGGTCCAATAACATTGTATGAGTTATTTTTATTATATTAATGTTTGTATATGTAATCTAGAACTTGTATTGTTAGGCATGCAACATGTCAAAGGATATCTTAATTGAGAGATGAACTATAGCCATCTATGTAGAACAAAAGTCAATGTTAGCCTAAATGAATCTTTAAAATGCTTATAATATCTCTAGTCTCCCATTTTGAGATTTTAATTTTTTTTTTGGCGAGCTATAACTCTAAATCCATATCCCTTGTTTAAAAATAATCCCTCTTTTGATACTTGTTCCTCCTTGGAACTACAAGTGAAACACGAGGCATAAAATTAAAGTCTAAGTTGGGGATGAAGAGCAAAAAATAATGAGGCTTAAAGACTAATTTGTGAGTGTAGTAGAAATTATGACGTAACATCACATAATTTTTTAATGTTTAAAATAATGAGTTTACAGTTGACAGGCAAGATTATCACATTTTGCGTCAACCGTCTCGGAGATATCCGGATGATAATTATAAATGGGTGATTATACAGAGAAATATCTCTATTAAGTCATTTTGAATTTTTTGAGACAATATTTATATGCCTAAGGAGCCTTGGAACAAAAATCCTAATTGAAAGATTTATTTATAATTTTTTTTTCATATAATCTTATTTATGATCTAACTTGGGGCGAGCATATAACTAAATCTATAATGGCTTAGTGGGACCATTACCTATCAAATAGAAGGTATGCAATTCTAATTTCCAAACTGCAAAATCGTACATCAAGAAAATGTAGGAGTAAAATATTATGATGGTTTTACCGCAGTTTGTCGTGGCAGAACAGGGTCGAAAAACCGAGTCGGGTCAAAATCACTTTATAAGTTTGTTTTGGGACTGCTTTCATTTTTTTTAAAAAATCTGGAAATAGAGAAGCCCGCCTTCCTCACTTTCCTTAAGGCTCTAAGCTTAAAATCAAGAGATTTCACCATCAAAACTCCTCCAAAATCAAGGCATAGGCAAGGGGTATTGTGGAGAGCAACTAACATGTATTTTCTTTATCATTCGGTAATGTTTGAAGATTTCTTTTGAATAGAGAACTTGATGATTCTTATAGATTCTTGTAGCTTTAATCTTTTTGTAATGACCTGCTCTATTTTGTGATATTTTTGGCGTTTAATGCTTTCATATAGAGACCTCAAGTCATTTATGACTTACTGTGACTGACAATTCAGTTACCTGGTCGTTCATTTGATTTTTATGCAAGTTTGCATGTTTTGAACCTTTTAAAACTTGAACATTTGACTTCAGTCAAAACTTTAGGTAAACAACCTTAAAATGTAATTCTAATGGTTCTGTTAGCTTCGAAATGTTGAGTATGGTCTACAAGGATTTTTGGTTTGGATCTCGAGGCCTTTGGACTCATTTCGAGCCACCTTGTGGTTTTTGGCTAAAATAGAGCCGTGGTTGTTGGACCCACTTTTCTTCAAGCGGACCTCCATCGGTAGTTTCGACATTTCCGTTGAGTCTGATAGCATAGTTCATTTGTTTGCACAGGCTTTTGAATCAATCTGAATTCACCCGGGCGGAGTCCATTGAGAGTAAGCTAAATTTTTGATGCTGGTGTAGCCGCCTATAACACCTTGAAAATTTCTAAACTAAGACTCGAATCATTCTTCATTTGTGAAAAAAGATTGTGTCGGTTGATTCTTAAATTTTTTCTTAGGTGTTAAGGTCAATTCTTTAGTGTGAGAATGGATTTGGATATGAATTGAGGTTACTAGAATCCCCTTGCACAAAGTTGAGTTGAAAGCTTCCTTACCGATTATGTTTTGATATAAGATTATACTTAGGTCAACTTCAAACGATCATATCTCTCAGCATATAATGAATTATGTGGCCCATCACATATCAAATTAAAGGTATAAGAGACCTCTTTCCAACATCACCAATTTTGTTTCATTTCGAATTCAGAGTAAAAACTTATGCAAATTTTAATGAATCCCTGTCAGGAAGTCAAAGTTCTACGGATAACAACTACAACCAGTGGAATGTTCCATGGACCATATATCCATACGTGAAGGCTTGCTGCATATTTTTTAGCAACTTCCTGCACACGTTCTAGGGTTATTTTGGTCCTTTTCCAAGATTTTTAACCCTATTCTAAGTCGTTTTTGAGTGTTTTAACTGAGTATATCATTCAACTAACTAATTTTCCTCTCAAAACCATCAATATAAACATTTAAGTATTTAGAATTTCTCTTAAAACTCACCTAGGATTCCTCTTCTCCAATAAGAACCCTAAAACCTTCAAGTAAAATATTCAAGATACTAAGAGAATCCTTCCACCCAAGGTTTTCCCATGTTCTTCCACTCTAAGAACTTCATAAAAGAGTTTCTTTATCAAGAGAAAGTACCAAGATTCCAAGATCAAAGGTTTCCTCTAAAAAACTAGTGTTCTTCCTCAAGCTCAAGATAAAATCAAGTCTCCACAAAAGTTTTCAGTCTAATAGCTTAATAATCAGGTATGTAAGGCTATCATAGTGATGAACTAGGTTCGTTCTCACGCCCTACATCTATCTAAATTTAGTAAAAGAGCAATCTTGGATTTTACCCTTAATTTTGAGTATTCTTGAGATGAGTAGTATCTTTGAGTTCTGAGTTTTTGATTTTTGACTATTGAGTTTTCCATATTGTTATTGAGATCCTTGAGTTGATTTGTTCATGTCTATATTTCAGCATGAACCCTATTTTGAGTTATAATTTTTGAGAATCTTTTAAAGCAAACATTTTTATCTTGAACTGATTTTTTGAGAAAGCAAAGATGAGTTTTGAGAAAGAGTTTTAAAACATGATTTGAGTAAGAGTATAAGAAAATTCCCAAATGTATCACATTTTACATTGAGGAAAGAACAACTATTCATGATTAGTATGACATTTGAGTATGCCATCAATGTTTAAGCCATATGGTATCTAGATATGCCATCAATGCTTATGCAGTATGACTTCCCGAGTCATCAATGATTAGATCACGATATGACTTTAGATATAGATTTGAGAATGAGTTTTCAAATATGAATCAAGTAAGAGTATAATGGAACTAAGTATTCTCAAAGGTATCACTTTTCACATTAAGAAAATAGAAACTTTGATTTCTAAATGAGTTAATGAGTTCAAAGATATTTCAGAGCAGTTACCTCTCTTAAGAGGATATTTGAGCAATTACCATGTTTTATACATTTGAGAATGACAATTTATTTATTGGGAGTAGTATTGAGCACCAATATGGGGATGAGTTCAGACAACTCACATTCCTCATAAATCATGTAGCCAACATGGGTAAAAGATCATACTTTTTAGATGACTCTTTATTGCTTTCGAGCAGAGCTTTAGTGGATCCACGTAGTTGAAGTGTCTTATATCCTGACAAGGTATAGGACAATTCTGGCAGTGTGGGTGAGACGCTGTATTATCACATAGCTCATAGTGATGGTTGTCAGTTAGATAATCTCCCAACTAAGAGTAAAGAGTATTTTTATTATATTTTTATATACATCCATGAGTTAAAATCTTTTATTTATGAAGCTTTAAATATTGTCATCTCTTGTTATTACTTTGTATTGAGTTGAGTTGGGGTAAGTATTCTTTCAGCCTTATCAATTCAGTTATTTATCCATTCAACTATATTACATACTCGTACATTCAATGTATTGATGTCATTTGATCTGCATCTTTTATGATACAGATATATGTGTTCAAGATCATCAACAAACGCTTTGTTTATATCACTTTGCCCTTTAGATATCTTGGGTGAGCCTCCTTGTATTCTGGAGGACTTTACATTTATTTTCTAGTCAGTGGTCTTCAGATGTCGTGGGTCTTGTCTCGATATTTATTTTGAATAATAGAGGCTTCATAGATATATAGAGTTTAGGAGTCTCTCAGTATTTGCTTTTCCTTAAGATGTTTTGTAAACTATTATACCTATATTATTGAGTATTTTACAGACAATTTGAGTTGAGTATTTACTTTGAGTTTGAATGTTTTAAATGTTGTTTCTAAGCCTATTATCGATTGAGTAAGTCGTCTGCTAAGTAGTCAGCCATACCAAATGTTCACTTAGGGAACAAAAATCGTTCTCGAGTGCCAGCCATGTCCAATGTGTAGGCTCGGGGTGTGACACCGCCTAAGAGGCCCTGACACTACTTAAGTAGTGGTTCCTTCTGCAGCCAGAGAGCCGATTTAACAGCCTTTCCAACAAAGGGCTAGCCGATTTAGCTTGCCTTTCTTGCAAAGGGTTAGCCGCTTTAGCAGCCCTAACATCTCTTAAGCAATGATCGCTAAAGAAGAAAATATGCCGCTTTAGCAGAGCCTCCAACGTGAGACCAAATGTTTAAGAGGTCAAGGCACCGCTTTAGGCGGGTCAGCTTAAGCGACCAAGGTGACCGCTTTTGCAGAAATAACCGGTTGTTAAAACCAATTTTTAGCTCACATGTCTCTAATGTGTTCAGACATTTTGAGACTTGGAGAGCTTGACTTCTTGTGGGATTTTCAGTGGGAATTGTTGGGAATTGTGGGGAAGAGCTGCAGGACGTTTATAGGCTTGTAAATTCTCACGTTATACTCACAAGTTTTCCCTCGAATCCTCTTTGTTTTGCACTTTAATTGTGAACTTCCAATATTTATTGCATGATCTGTTTGGGAGCATTTCGAAGCCCAAATCATGCCTGTTTTAGGGGTACAAGCTCCTTGAGTTGATTGGGACCCATTGACGGAACCAATTTTGGGATTCCTAATGCGAGTCCCATAATACCATTTTTGGCATGTTTTTAGTTTCATTTGTAATTCTTGTGAGTTAGGTGTCCAATTGACCGTATTGAAAATCTGATCATTATTATGATAGTGTGGCTTTTTTTGAGGCAGCTCAGAAAGGAAAGGCTTCAATTAAGAGGTGTTGGAGTGAAAATGATCTGCTTTGAGGCATGCCACGTCTTACTATCTGTAAACCTTACTTGTGATTTTTCTAGCATGCTAATTAGCTAAGTGTGGGGTGGTTTTCCAGCATGATTCCATGATATCTTCTTTACTTGTATTGTTTTTGCCTTATTTCGGGTGATTCATGAGTTTTATGTATGATTTGTTGATATCTGTTTGTGGCAATGAGTTGGTAATAGGCTAGAGTGGCCTTAGTGTTTTTGTTGAAAAGCCTTAGACTAGGTTTGGATAGATTTTCTGTAACACCTCGTATTTGAAAAGAAGGAAAATTGTAGGTTATTCTAGAACTGGTGCCAGTACCGATAGAACCACCGATGGACCGTAGGTTGACTTCTGGACCGTAGGTGGCAAGTTGAATAATTTTAAAACGTCAAGTCCCAGTATCCTTTTTACGGTTCACCAGGATGGTCCATCGTTCAATGTACGGGTCGTAGATAAGTCTCGTAGCTGAGTCCCAGTGTCATGACCCAAGGTACACCCTAGGAGTAACATGGCGTATAGGACCCAAAGAGGCCCTACACATGCCACTTAGCATGCATAAAAAGATTATTGAAAATGAAGAGATTTGAAACACAATTCATACCAACAAGAAAGTTTGTAAATCGAAGCGGAAGTCTACATAGTCTCAATAGCCATCTATTACATCAAGAGTGACCGGGACGTAACCCTGGCATCACGTACAATATATGAAAGTAAATGAAAGCGATAAAAGGTCTGGTCCTTGGAACATGACGACTCACTACTACTAAGTAAAGCCGAAGTGACTTCTAGCCATGGGGATGAGAAACTGGAACATCTGACCCTATATTTGAGAAACAATGTAGGCAAGAGTATGCGCTAGTACAAAGATGTACCAAGTATGATAACAATGCATAGAGATACTAAATCATGCTAAAACAGACCTTTCATATCATGCAAAGACCAAGTTAATACCATAAGGAAAGGTTAGAAAAAATCATAATACACATGGTCAAATGAAAGTAAAGCTCATCTTTTGATCACTTGTGAAAATACTTCTTGAAGTAACCTTAGTTGATCAATTATTCTTGTTTGTGGGAAATTAGCCTTAACCGACATAGAGACCATGTGAGCTATAACATGGAATCTGGTGTTTACCCCACACCGAAAAGAGGTGTTCTCACTTGCCAAGGTAAGAAGCATGAACTTCTAGATTACGCGGATTCACTAGCTAATGTCTATCTAGACAATGTTGGCACATAGTTTATGGGACACGGGTAATCGTCACTTGTCCACTCGGTACTAAGATTAATTCCCACAGAATAGTCATCAATCATATTCGTCTTATCATTAAGGGACATGGGTAATCACCTCTTGTCTATTACTATGGGGACATGGGTAATAGCCTCTTGTCTTTTCATTAGAGGACAAGGGTAATCGCTTCTTGTCTCATCATTAGAATAAATCCTTAATTTTGATTCATTTTAGGTGAGAAGACCTTTCAACCTTAGAATCCTTTATGTGAGAAAACCTTTCACATTCATGCATTGAGTAATTATGTGAAAAATCCTTTCACAACAATTAACAACAACAACATCATTTATGCTTTACTCTCAAAGAAACTTACATCATAGTTCATCAATTTCATATGAACATGCATATTTTCATAATTCACCTTTCATAGTTCAAAACCCACTTTCAATCATGAAAGTCTAGAGAGAATGGATTCATGGGGGTTCATCTTAAAAACATGGAATTTTTTCATTTCATGCATAATACTTCATAAAATAATCAATTATATCAATATCGAAAGGAACCTATAACATAGAAGAAAATCCTAACTTCAATGGGAAACTTTTAACTTCAAAATATGGGAATTAAGGAACTCTATGGAGGAAAGGGCTCCATAGATGAAGACTATCATACCTTAGGTGTTCAAAGCCCACAAGCAATGGTGAATTGTAGACTTGATCTTGAAACCCTATGTTGTCTCCTTCTTCTTTTTCTAGAGAGAGAAATATTTGAGGGAGGATGAACTTGTTCTTCTTTTGGGAATTGAGAGAATGACTTGAATTTAGTGATTTTGGGGGTGAAAACCTTTATATAAGGCTTTGGGTAAAGGGTAAAACGATAAGGTATTGAATTAAAATAATTAGAAAAAGACCCAAAAGCCCTTCTGAAATAACTGCTGGCTCCCGTCGATGGTGGGGACCTACGGTCCGTGGGTCCACCGATGGATCGTCCTGGTCGGCCGTCGATGGGTTCAAAAACTTTTTCTCTGGGCCTTCGAATGATAGGACCCATGTACGGTCCATTGGTCAATACGGTCCGTACATGGCCTTAGTAGGTCCAACTGAAATCTCTTAAAATCCCACTAAGTCTAAGACTCATCTACGAGACCTACCTACGACTCGTGCACTGGATAACAAGCAGTCATGGTGAACCGTCACAAAGTACTGAAACTTGACATTTTTTGAAAAAGTTGGACTGGCCAATTACGGAGCTACCTACAGACCGTGTGTCAGTCCACAGGCTATTGTTGTCTCCGTTGGTACTGCACCAGATGCTAAAAAAACTACAATTTCCTGTATTTTCAAATCTGAGGTGTTTCATTATCACCCCCCTCTTGAGAACGTTCATCCTCGAATGAGATTCAAGGCATCATAAGGAGAGTAGGAACTTAATCTAACAGCCCAACATGAATACAATCACATAAATGTACATATCCGAGGAGGAAACATCAACTCCAAGCTAAAGCATGTTCAAAACATCATATCATGAAGTATATGTGCAACTCATATTCAAATGCACATAAACATGTAGAAATATATCAAGTTAACTCATTTTCTAAAAAGAAAATCAAGCTTTTTCATGAACATGCATAGGTGAGGAAAACATGGGAATATCTGAGATACATGACACCAAAAGAGTAATCCATGAGGAACTAAATACCTAAAGCTAGAGCAGGGACGGAGTAAAAGAGATGAGGTTAACGGGATATCATATCGGCCTTGGCCTCCTAAGTAGCACGCTCAACTAACTGATTCCTCCAACGAACTTTCACCAAAGCAATTTCTTTATTTCTCAACTTCCAAACTTATCGGTCTAAGATATCAACAGGAACTTCTTCATAAGAAAGGCTATCCTTTATGCAAAGACTCTCTAGTGGCACTATAGATGTCGGATCACTAACACATTTCTTCAACAAGGAGACATGGAATATCGGATGCACTGATGCCAAGTCATTAGGCAATTCAAGTTCATAAGGAACCTTACCAACATGCCTCAAAATCTGATACGGGCCCACATAATGGGGACTAAGCTTCCCTTTTTTCTAAAATCTCATCACACCTTTTATGGGTGAGATTTTCAAGTAGACCCAATCATTCACATCAAATTCAAGATCCCTTCTTCTAACATCGGCATAGGCGTTGTGTCGACTTTGAGCCGTTTTCAACCTTTTTCTACTACTTCGAACTTTCTTCATAGCCTCATGTACCAATTCGATACCTATCAAAGTAACTTCACCCACTTCAAACCAACCTATAGGAGATCTACACCTCCTACCATATCGAGCCTCAAATGGCGCCATACCAATACTTGAGTGATAGGTATTATTATACGCAAATTCAATCAAAGGCAAGTGATCATTCCAATTACCCTTGAAGTCAATTACACACGTTCTCATCATGTCTTCCACGTTTGGATAGTACGCTCCGCTTCCCCATAGGTTTGCGGATGAAAAGCCGTACTAAGCTTAACACGAGTACCAAGACCCCTTTGGAAAGATTACAAAAATTGAGAGGTGAATTGGGTACCATGATCAGAGATAATGGACAAGGGCACTCCATGCACCCTAACCATCTCTCTCAAATACAACTTAGCATAGTCCTCCGCCGAATAAGAAACCTTGACGGGAATGAAATGACCTGATTTCATTATTCGATGTACTATAACCCAAATTGAATCATATTGTCACCGAGTGCGAGGTAACCCAACTATGTAGTCCATATTCAAATCTTCCAACTTTTAAGTAGGTATACTGATGACTTGGGACAAACCTCCCAGTGTCTGATGCTGAACTTTCACTTGTTGGAAATTAGGGCACTTAGCCACAAATTCCGCAATATCCTTCTTCATCCCATTCCACAATTAGACTTTCCGCAAGTCACGGTACATCTTGATGGCTTCCGGGTGAATGGAATATCGGGAAATATGGGCTTCTGATAACATCTGTTCTCTCAAGTCAACTACATTAGGAACACACAAACAATGTTGATAATGTAGTACACCATCTCCCCCTTGGGAGAAAGTCTCAATGGATTTTTTAAGCACCGCTTCCTTCAATTCAACCAAAGTTGGATCTAGACCTTGCTATTTGAGATCTTAAGCCCCTTTTGGTGAACCACCAACTATTTCAGTGAAGATACCTCTAGATCAATGATTTGGCCAACGGGACTCATTAAAAGGTCATTTTGTTTGATTTTTATGGTCTTCTTACGCTCCCGAAGGGTATTCTTGACCTTTACCCTCAATCAACTTCCCTAAGTATATCTTGAAACCTAATAACATCATTATATGAATAGAAACTCTCAAAATCCCCAAATCTCATTCTTCCAAAGCTCAAGAACTTTAAGAAAGGATTTCTCTAATTTCTCAAGATCTAAAGGCTTCAAGTTCTATATTCTCTTCAAGAATCCTTAGGTTTTCAATCAAATATTTTTTTCCTCCCTTCATCTCCATGAAAACTGAAAGGAAGACAAAATCTATGATTTCAAGTCTTCCAATCAAGTTCTTTTTCAAACTTCATCTAGAACTTTGTCTTTCAGGTATGTAAGACTATTCATAGTGTTGGACTACTTCGTCTTCATGCCCTACATCTCAATTAAGTTAGTGAAATGTTATGTTTAGAGTTCTATCCGCAGTTTTCTTGAATTTAGAATTGAGTTGTGTTTCTTATTTTGAGTTCCAATTCCTTAAGAATTGAGATTTTGATTTATATTATTCATATTGAATTCTAAATTGTTATTCATGCTTCATATCACATGAACCCTATTTGTTTATAAAAGTAATGTTTATAAAGATAATTATAGGCCATTTCTTATACATCTATTCCGGACTTGAAAGGTGAGTCCGAAAGTATATATTTTAAATACATATTTTAAAAGGTGTTTTTAAAGGAAGGATACGAATGGTTTATATGTACTATTTGAAAGTTCACAAAGAGAATAATTCACTTTTTGAATATTAATTCAGTAAAGAAAAGTGAAAGTAAAGTAAAGAAATAGTCCCTTTCTCTGTGAAGGGTGATTGATCATAATTGTTATTATTGTTTCGGGAGTAGTATACCGAATTGGGTAAGAGTCTATTTTTAGCTCAAAGTTCCATAAAACTATGTAGCTAGCATAGGATAGAATCGTACGGACTTTTTGGGAGACTCTTCACTGCCTCAAGAAGGCTTATAGGATGGATCCACAATTATAGTTAGGATACTATACCCCGACATGTATAGATTGACCTTTACAACATGTGTGAAATGTTGTATCATCGCTAGTCTCACAGTGATGGTTGTCGGTTAGAGAAACTCCACATAGAGTAAAGTGTTCTTTTCTCTATTGCTTTTATTGCATATCATATTGCAAAGTATAAATGATTTTCACTACTTGTTTATATATTGTTTTACTTGATATGTATTCAGTCGTCAGTTCATTTATTGTTTTATTCAACCATATTACATACTCGTATATTCAATGTACTGATGTCATTTGACTTGCATTTTTTATGATGCAGATACATGTGTTTAGGATCATCAAAAGACGCTCTGTTTAGATCACTTCACACTGCTTGATAGCTTCAGGTGATACGTCCTTGTTTCCAGAGGACTCATTTTTTATATTTTGTTGAGTAGTATTTGGGGTGTCGTCGGTCTTTTTCCAACACCTATCTTGAACAATAGAGGCTTCATAGATAGGAAGAATTAGATATTTTTCCATGTGTTTCTCTAGATGATTTTATTGGTAATTAAAGCAACCATCCATACCAGTCAAACATTTTCCCTCATGCTTCTTGTCACACCTAGTGCAAGTAGTTATTGAAGATCCACCACTATTTCCTTCTTGAGGTGTAGGGTAACACACCCTATACTTGTTGAATTTATAGGTTTGAGCATTAGAAGAACCCTGACCGAAAAACCTTTGGCAGAATCTAGAACGACCATGTCCACCAGACCTCGAATGGGAAAAGTCACCATCACCGATCCTTGCCTTCTTTGACTCCCTAGACCTCTCCTTTAGATTTTCATGTTCGATTTTTTGGGCATGTATCATCAAACATGAGATATACATTCCCTTAATCAACATGGCGGTATGGCATTCTTTGACAACCAAATTGGGTTTCACAAACTTACTCATTCTTGCCCGAGATTCGGCAACCATTGTCGCAGCATACTTAGCCAATTGAGTGAACTTCAAAGCATAATCCTTCACACTCATATTGCCTTTGACAGAGATTAATGAACACAAGCACCTTTGCTTCTCTCTTCTCAAGAGCAAAGAATCGATCAAGAAAATCCCCTTTAAATTTTTTCTAATCAAGATGACCCGCATCAACCGCCCTTTCTCCCTTCCATTGGTTGAACAAAACTTGAGAAACACCTTTGAGGTTGTAAGCAGACAATTCCGGCTTTTCCACGGTTGACACTGCCATATTTCCCACTATCTTATTGGCCTCATCAATGAGTTCTTGATGATCCTCATCATCCTTGGAACCATGGAACTCCAGAGGATTTATCTTAACGAAGTCCCTTATCATTGTTGCCGGCGTACCAACATTTGGGTTCACAAGAGCGGATAACGCTCAAACTACTCTTCAAAACCAATTAAAAGAGTAGGCAGTCATCATCAATAAAAATACCCAACAAAGAGTCAGGGTCGAATCCCACGGAGAATGGTATATCGTGGAAAATTCTACCAAGAAATTTGGATTGTAAGTTCATTCATTATAATAATCTATGGAACCACAACCATGTCTCATGTAGAGGTTCACCTCCAATACTTTTGAAATTCTGAATTTGGTTCCCAAGTTTAACTATCTTTGAGGGGGGAAAGAATATCTCCAAGAAAGTTTCATTTAGCTCTTTCCAAGAAGTGATTGAATCATTTGGAAATTCCGCCAACTATCTAGTAGCTTCACCCATCAAAGAGAATGGTAATAACCTCAACCTTATGGAATCTTGTGTGATGTTTTTAACACAAATGGTCCACACACATCCAGAAAGTTTCGAAGGTTCTCATGGGATCTTCGTGAGATAATCCCACAAATCTTCCCTTTATTTTAAGCAATTGTAGCATTGTTTCAATTACATGAAAAACTACCCTCCCAGCTGTGGGAGGTAACCGAATGGCTCCCATTATTTGAATGATGTTCATGTGCATTTCATTCAAATCACTCATGCTGTCATTTTGCTCGCATTGACTATCGTTTTCACTACCGTGGTCACTCATGCTGAAGACCTGCAAATAAGCAAACCACAACACCAAACAATAATCTACTACAACTAAACAAATTCACAAACTAATTTCTCAAATAGAATTCTCAACCACCATTCCCCTCAGTGACACCATTATTGATAACGCTCAAACTAATCTTCAAAAAAAATTAAAAGAGTAAGCGGTCATCGTCAATAAAAATACCTTACAAAGAGTTGGGGTCGAATCCCACAGAGAATGATATATCGTGGTAAATTCTATCACAAAATTTAGATTGTAAATTCAGTCATTTATAATAGTAAGAACAAGTGGGTGGATGATTCCACCAAATTTAAGAAAAAAGGGTTTGGTTATCAATAGTTACAATTGAATTGATACTTTGGGAAAAAAAATAAGTAAAAAGTAATCTAGGGGTGCGGGGATTGAAAATCGATGTCACATAGGGGTATGCTCTATTTTGATGAACATTCATGGATAGGCTAGGTCATCTTCAATGATACTAATCTTCTTTCGATCTCATAGCATCAATTCATAGAATCTCTTTTCGGTCTCATCTATGTGCAAATATTAAACAACCCAATACCTTACTATATTCTCTCTTTCGATAAAGAAATAGGGAAAAAAGAACCGACCCATAACCTCTATTTTCAACCAAGTTATAAGAATCAAACCTAAATTATTAGTATCAAACTAATTACCCACTCAAATCAATCTATTTCAAGCATCGATAGGAGATTTGAAGTAGGAATTAAGTTTAAAACCTTAGCCCATAAGTTAACTCCATGCTGATTTTCTCAAATCCATGTATCAACAGAAAAAAAACAGAGCATAACGCAGTACTCACTACACTAAATCAATACCCAACCCCATAAATGCACACAAAGATCTTGGGATTTTATCCACTCATCAGAAAGTGTAAAGAAATTATACCTTGCATGAGAGCAGCCATGAGTATGTAACATGAAATCAAGCAATTACAAGCAAACCAACTTTGAATTCAACTTCAATTTATCAATTTCACGAACAAAAGTTTAAATCCCCAAGAACTAAAAGTGTTCTTCTCAAAGGAAAAACGTTTCTCTCTCTAAAATGTTCAAAACCTTTTACTTTAGAGACTCTCCCCAAATTCAGACTCAGAAACTCTCCAAAAAAACTCTTTAATTTCTCTCTCCTTTGGGCTATTTATGGTTTCCAAATATTTGGCCCTAAAATCACTGTGTGACCCATTGGGTGACGTCAATCGGGCTCACTGATCTCATTAGACGAATCCCCAACTACTTCTCAGCTCACCTTTCTCTTGCTTTATGCTTTAGGTGTTTGAACCTCAGTTAGCGAGCTCATTTGAATCTGCCTTTTTCATTCATTGTATCGGTGATCACCATCTCTGTTTTCCTTTTAAGCCTTCAATTTTTCACCATGTACCGTCAGTTTCGGTGATGGTCACCTTGCTCTCCCTTTTCATTTGGTGCATCATTGTTACTCCTTGAGTTCGCCGACATGCCTCAAATAATTCAAATGTTGTGCACTGTCAACTTGGGCGAGGTCGTACCAATTGGGCGATCCGCCTTTCATGTTAGGCGATCAACAATGGGAGTTTACACTTCTTTTTATATTTTTGGCAATTCTTTAAAACATTCATCCTTTCCTTGTCCTTTAACCTTCATAGCTGCAAATCATTAAAATATCATTAGAATAGGAAACAATTAGGCATTGAGAAAACTAATCGTTGAGCTAAATAGGTGTCAAATTAGTGTAAATCTACCACTCATCAGGAGCAGCGGCTTCCCTATTAGCTTGGACCATCATATCTTCAGTTAACACTTGGAAAGTGGCTTGGAACTTGGCATGAGTCACTTGCTCAGCCAAAGGATCAACCGAAACTTGAGGAACCTCGGGCCCCACATTATCACTTGATCTTCTTCTCACATAAGCTTTACGGGGAGCCATATCCTCAAAATGCATCGGATAAAGTTAGGAGAATGACTTTTAAAGAGATGAACTCTACGACATGACTTTAGAGTAGTTAAATAAATGAAGTTTCCTAAATGCTTTATAGCCTCATATTCATAAATGTGGCACACTTCACTCTCATGAACAAGACTCTACTCTATTTGGCTTGTCATACATCCTAGAACCTTTACTAAAACCTTGTGCTCTAACTACCAAGTTTGTCACGACCCAAAGTATATCCTACATGTGACATGGAGTATAAGACCCCAAAAGGCCTTACACAAGTCACTTGACATACATACACCACAATGTAGTAGACAAAAAGTAGAATTTCTGTAGAAAGTCTCACATCATAGAAGAGTTAGACACAAAAGCGGAAGTTTAATCATAGTCTTGACAAGACAATCTAATACATCAAAAGAGTGGTTGTGGCGTAACCCATATACCACGTACAACTTCTGAAAACTAAAGACATAAGAAAAGCATAGTAAAGGTGACATGGTCCTCATACATGAGGATTAACCAAGTGTTCATGATCGATAAATCAACTAGCCACGAGTGGGAGGAGGAGAAGCATCACACCCTACATTACTAAACAATGTAGGCACAAGTATTCATTAGTACATGAAATGCACTAAGTATGGGGAAAATGCATAAAACATGAAACATGAGAATGTGAGAACGTTAGAACACAATATGCATGAACAAGGTAAATCATAGTAAAAGCCTTTATAAGAATCATAAGTCATAAACATGGTCAATGTATGTTAAAACATAATGCAAGCTTCATCAAACCTTTGAAGTAAATTGGTTCATTTTATGGGATGTTTACCGTTAACCTACATAGACCATGTGAGCTATAACGTGGAATCGATTGTCTTGCTCCCACACCGAAAAGAGATGTCCTAATTTCCGAGGTAAGGACCATAAACTTCTTGCTTAGGTCGATTCACTAGCTATTTCATTTTAAGACAAATCCTATGGGAGCACATAGTTAGGAACAACGAGATTGCTACTTGAGACTCAACCTCTACTAATGGTAGAACCTCCATTTCAACATCCTCTCGGTGCTAAGTAAAATCCCAATGGAAATAGTCATAAACATATTCATATCGTCATACTTGGAAAAGCACAGTTAAGTTACTATCCAATCTTAAATCATCATAGAGTAGCCTCTTAAATTATGAATCATGCATGTGTGAGAAACCTTTCACCAAATCATGATTTTTTAATATGTGAGAAAATATTTTACAATTTCATTGATATATATCTTAGAAGAAATCTTAGATCATAAACATATTTGTGTTCATAAAACATGCATAACTTCTATAAATCATATTCATAGCTTCTTAACTTCATATTTTCATAAACTCATAATAAAAATCATTAATAATGTATGGGATCATATGAACTCAATTGAATAGTAGGTAGTTGAATCAAAACATGTATAGGAAGATTGAGATTTAACAATTAACTCAAAATCAAAGAAGACCCATGGAGGCTTGCATGGACCTTAATCAACATTAGGTGAAATTGAATTGAAAACTTAGAAATCCTTTGGGACCCAATGAATGAATAGAATCCATTGGTTAATCCCCACCTACCTTGATAAACAAAGCCCAAAACCAATGGAGGAAAAAGAGACTTGAATCTTGTAACCCTATCTTTATTCCTAATTGAGCTTGAGAGAAAATTGGGGAGGATGAATTTGGGGATTGGAGAGAATGAGAGGGTTTGGGTAGATTTAGGAGTTGAAAGGTAGTTAAAGGTCTTAAAATTATGGTCAAAACAACATAGTATAGGTATTAAATGCATAAGAAAAGACCCAAATACCCTTACAAAACAACTGTCGAATGACTTCTACGGTTTGGACCTACCCGTAGAACTTACAACGGCCCGTACTAGTCAACCTTAGAGCCAACTTTAGAAACCCAAAATTTATTTTCTTCCCATGAGACCTTCCTATGGTCCACCGTTTCTTCAATGGTCCATAAACCCCATCCGTAGAACCCAAGTTAAAGTCCAAGATTTTACTAAGTCTAGATCCCTTCTATGAGACCTATTCTATGACCCGTAGAACAACCCACGACCCATCAAATCCTTTCGTAGGTCTGAGGTTTTAAATCAATTCTATGAATCATTTCTAGGAAATCCATCTATGGCTCGTCCAAATTCCTACATTTTGTCATGTTCACTCGTAGGTTAAACTTCAAAAACTTGAATTTCCCAAAAATCCTTTCTAGTGTCTACGGAACCCTTCCTACGACTCGTAGGTCGATCCATAGCACCAGATCCCTGCAAAATGTTTCTTAACTTTTCTAACTCAACTCAACTTTTGATTTTTAAGGTGTTACATGCTAAGTCATCAAATTAACAAGAGCATTAAGAGGTGTATCATATGTAGTCAGATGAGGTTCTAATTAAATTTATGCTTTTCTATGTGTGCCTATATTGTATATTTAAGCCGTCAATGTGGAATAGGCTGATGTTAACATTATTTCTTTCCCTTAAGTGCTAGATGAAGTGGCTTGATAAGCCAATGTGGGTAGAGATTATAGAAATACATCTATTGAACCGGGAACAAGCTAGGTGAAACATCTTAGAAAGAAGCCTTAGAAGGAATCTTAGTGCATGCGCACGGAGAGTCTAGTAGCCATGAAATTAGCATTCCTGAGTATTAGAGTAAAGCGAATGTAGACTAGTTTAGAGATGATGGAATAGATCCGTAGCTTTAAAAAGTCAGCTTCATACCTAAGAGGGAGATGGTAAGATGAGAAACCAGGTCAAAGTGTGGAGAATCAGATAGTGATGTATTTAGAAAGAGTTTTGGTGATATGTCAATTCCTTCATAATCTACTGTATTCCTCAAAGTTAAGTCATTACAACACCCGGTTGATTCCTCTAGTATCAGAACTGTGTTCGTGACCTATGCTCATACAGTTCAGATAAATTCACATCTATCCTTAGTTCCCTGATGAGGGCAAAGCATTTAGCCTATTGATCTCAATCTTACTTGTATAAAGTTATGGATATCAACCTCAAGATAAACCTTTTCATATAAGAACTAATGTATTATAGTATGCTTATTCTCTCAAAATCATAATTTACTCTCAATTGCTTGAAATATAATGTTATGTCATGTATATTCTTATATCATAATTCTCGAATGAATTATACTTATGATCTTTCACCATAAAGCTTTTTTAATGATCATTTTTAGTTTTGAGAGTGATGTTGTTGATAGAAATTATGTGATGATAGATAGGAGAGGGTTGATGTTTCTTATTGTGATAGTTATTGTGTTTTTATACCATCTAAGGTTATAAATATGGAGGAAGAATGAGATGAAGTTTTTCAATGAGTAATAGTTAGATGAGAGTAGTTAGTCAATTTCCTAGTATAATGCATGGAATTTCAGTTGTTAGAGATGACGAGAGAATGGGAAATTCTTAGAAGGACTTGTTAGTAGGAGTCCATGGATTGGTTGTTGTTCTAGGCTTGAATGTGGTGTTGATAACATGTGGATGAATGCATGATGAATTAGGTGCTCCTTGATTAGGACTCAATGTTTTTTTGAATGCGGTTGTAAGGAGTCGTATTCTTGGGATGAGATTCCCTATAGAGGCATAGAACATGAATCTTGTGATTTAGATAAGAATAATAACCTTATGTTTAGCATTTTGTGATTTAGAATTAGGCTTGAACATACTAAGAGCAAGACGTTTTACTTAGACCTTGGTAAGAGTAGTCATATACCCTTGTAAGAGCTATAAGTTGCACCTAATGAGGTGTGATATTCATAAAATTTGGTATGGTTTAGAGGTATTGCTAGACTTGAAAGCTACAAATTGTATCACTCAAGGCATAGTAGTTCTATTCTTACTTTGTGCCCAAATAACCTTGTTTCATGTCAAATAACTTCAGATAGGGCGTGACTATGTTCAAACCCATATCGTTCATGACTTATGTTCTATAGACAGTTCCAAACTCTTAGTACAAATCTGTTCCATCTATATCTGTAGGCAATTTCATAAGTCAGAAAGATACTAAGAGTAACTCCTTTTCCTTCCAGGCTTAGTTCGAACATCAACGTGGACGAATGATCCCAAGGGGGAGATATTGTAACAGCCCAAAAAATTCTAAGCAATGACCCGAACAATTCTTTACTGATTGAGTTTTGATATAAGATTCTACATAGGTCAACTTCAAATGCTCATATCTCTCAGCATATAATGAACTAGGTGCCCTATGGCCTATTAAATTAAATATCTACGAGTCTTCTTTCCAACGCCACACAGTTTATGTTATTTTAAGTTTGGAGTAAAATGTTATGCTCTTTTTACTCAAACATGTCTGGCTGGGAAATTCCGTGAGAACACTTGCCCATTTGGTGACTCATCGAATGGGTTGGGGAATCATTGAATCAGCTCACCGAAATGTCCCAAAATCATTAAGTCTCTGTCTATTTTGGTGATCTAAATCCCCATTTTGTGAACTATTGACTATTTCAACGAGAAGACCTCCAAATCATCGACTTAGCCGACAAGATTCATTAAAAGATAATTTTCTTTGATTTTTATGGTCTTCTTACGTTTGTAGAAGGGTATTCTTGACCTTTTACCTTCAATCAACTTCCCTAAGTCCATCTTACAATCTATTAACATCATTATATGTATAGCAACTCTCAAAATGCCTAATTCTCATTTTTAAAAAGATAAAGAACTCCAAGAAAGGATTTGATCAATTTCTAAAGATCTAAAGGCTCCAAGTTCAAGATTATCTTCAAGAATCCTATTGTTTTCAATTCAAAAATCTTCTCCACTCTTCATCTCCAAAAAAACTGCAAGGAAGAAAAAAGCTAGGGTTTCAAGTCTTCCAATCAAGTTCTTCTTCAAAGTACCATTGAGATTTGGATTTCTATTGTGAATATTAAATTCTAAATTATTGTTCATGTTCCGTATTTATAAAAGTCATAGTTATAAAGATTATTATATGAGATTTCTTATATATCTATTTCTCTAATACCTTGGATTCGAGAAAGGCTAGAAATGGGTCAAGCGGACAACTCACAAGACCAAAACTGAACGATGGAACCCTCCACGGAACCCCAGACGGGCCGTGAATGGGACCACAGTCCGTTAGTGGGCTCGTGGTAGGTTCCCAAAATATTTCTAGCAGGTGTACCTCCCACGAGATCCTAGATGGCCCATGGTGAGGTTGACGGGCCGTCATACGGCTCGTCAAGTGCCACTCAGAAGGGGGACTTCTCCCCTAGCCAGTGGTCAAGGACCACAGACGACTAAACGACCTGTGGTACTATTGACGGGCCGTGAAGGCTTCTGTGAGGTGATTGCGTCAGCTTTAACTCAGGGTCTTTTGGGTCTTTTCCTAATTATTTTAATTCAATACCATGTCATTTTACCCCTTACCAAAAGCCCTATATAAGGTTTTCTACCCCCAAAAACACCCAATTGAATTCAGTCTCTCCATTTCCATAAAGAAGAACAAGTTCATCCTCTCCAAATATTTCTTTTTCTATAAGAAGAAGGAGTCAACTTAGGATTTCAAGATCAAGATTCACCATTTCTTGTGGGATTTGAACGCCAAGGTATGATAGTCTTCATCTATGGAGCTCATTCCTCCAGAGAGTTCTTAAATTCCTCAATTTTGAAGTTAAAAATCTCCAATTAAATTTAGGGTTTTCTTCTATATCATGGGTTCCGTTCAATGTTGACTCAATTGATTGTTTTATGAATGATTATGCATGAATTGAGATAATTCCATGTTTTTAAGATGAATCCCCATGAATCCATGCATAACCCATATTTTCTAAGTTATGATGATATAATATGGGGTTTTAGCTATGAAAGAAGAGTTTATGAAGATATGCATATTTTATGGAAGTCATGAAAAGTGATTTAAGTTGCTTTGAGAGTAAAACATATATGTTGATGTTGTTGTTGTGAAAGTATTTCTCACATACTACTCAATACATGCATGTGAAAGGGTTTTCTCACATAAGGATTCTTAAGAGTTGAAAATCTTTCTCAACTAAATTTGAATAAAGTTTTAGGAGCTATTCTAAAGAAACTTAGCTTGGATTGGCTATTTGATGTGCCTTCTATGAAAGATAAGTCAAGTAAAGAATTATAACTATTTCGTGAGATTTATGCTTAGCACCGAGAGGATATTGAGATGGAATCTCTCCCGTAGTTAGAGGTCGGGTTTCTAGTAACAATCTCATTATCCCATGCCTATGTGCCACCATAGGAAGATTGTCTTAGATATACATTAGCTAGTGGATCTACGTAAGCTAGAATTTAAGGTACTTTCCTTGGAAAATGAGGACACCACTTTTTAGTGTGGGACAAACACATGATTCCATGTTATAGCTCACATGGTCTCTATGTCGGTTAAGTCTTATTCTCATACTAATGATGAACTAAGGTTACTTAAAGAAGTATCTCGCAAGTGTTCAAAAGAAGAGTTTACTTGCATTTGACCATGATTATTATGATGTTTTCTAACCTCTTTCTTCTGATTTTAACCTGGTATTTGCATGACATAAAGGGTCCTTTTTAGCATGATTTGATATCTCTATGGATTGCAATCATACTTGGTACATATTTGTACTAACGCATACTCTTGCCTACATTATTTTCTTAAATGTAGGGTCTGACTCTCCGATCTCGCATCCCTGTGGCTAGAGTTAGCTTGATCATACTTAGTAGTGGTGAGTTCTCATGTTCCGAGGACCAAACCTTTTATCACTTTTAGTTTTTACTTTTCAAATGTTGTATGTGATGCAAAGGTTACGCCCGAGTCACTCTTGATGCAATAGATGGTTTTGAGACTATGTAGGCTTCCGCTTTATTTTATCAAACTGGAATTGTCTTTTAAAACTCTTGAATTCTATTATCTTGTTTATGCATGCTAAGTGGCTTGTGTAGGATCTCTCGGGATCCTATACGCCATGTTATGCCTAGGGTGTACATTGGGTCGTGATAAACTTGGTATCAGAGCACAAGGTTTAGAAAGGTCCTAGGATGTCTCATAAGCCACGTCTAGTAGAGTCTTGTTCTTAAGTGTGAAGCGCGCCACATTTATAAATAAGAAACTATAAGTTGATTAGGGAACTCCACTTTTTTAATTACTCTAAGTCATGCGATAGAGTGTAACTCTATATGTCCTTTCTCCTAATCCGTATCCGATGCTTTTTAGTAAATGGCACCTCGAAGAGCATACGTTAGGAGGAATAGGAATGATAATGTACAACAAGAGGCTCCTCAAGTCCCAATCGATCCTTTGGCCGAGAAAGTGACTAATGTGGAGTTTAGGGCTGCTTTTCAAGTGTTGGCTCAAGCCATGATTACTCAATCCAATAGGGAGGTTGTGGTTTCCGTGAACCCAAATATGGGTACAACAAAATCTAGAGTAAGGAACTTCACTAGACTGAATCCCTTGTAGTTTCATGGTTCTAAGGTTGAGGAAGATCCTCAAGAGTTCATTGACGAAATGTATAAGGTATTGATGAACATGGGAGTGATGTCGGTGGAAAAAGAGGAATTCAGCGCTTACCAACTTAAGGGTGTTGCTCAAGTTTTGTTTAACCAATGGAAGGAAGGGAGAGCAGTTGATGCGGGTCCTCTCGATTGGGAAAAGCTTAAGATTGCTTTCCTTGATAGGTTTTTTCCTCTTGAGACGAGGGAGGTAAAAGTACTTGAATTCATCAACCTTCGTCAAGGAAACATGAGTGTGAAGGAATATGCTTTGAAGTTCACACAATTGTCTAGGTATTGTCACGCCCCGAGCTACCCCCATGATGTGAACACGGGACCTAGGATCACGAGTGACCCCAAGCTAACCCTGCTGGCATAACATAAGCATACTATGATAACTGAAGTAAAGAAATACTGTGTGGAAGCTAAATCATGAGATAAACTGAAATGATGAGGAATACCCATAAACTATCTGAATATAAAAAACTGAGAGTTTAACAACAACTGAAAAGTCAAACTCAAATGCTAAAGCTAATTCTAACAATGTCTGAAAATATCCTCTAACTCACTAGAAGTGCTGGCACATTCCCCAGCTAAATCTAGCAAAAACTGAAACTAAGACCAAAAGCAAAGGAACCATGTCTGTCGTCCTCGGAGAATGAGGACTCACCACTAATACTGCTGAGCTGAAGATCGAGAACCGATCTATGCGTGATCTAGAAGCTGAGAACCTTGACCTACATCACGAGAAGATGTAGCGTAGAGTATGCGTCAGTACTTCAAAGGTACTGAGAATGCAGGATAGAGCAAAACTGAATAATAACATAACTGAACAAAGCATATAACTGAGCAATGATATGACATAAGCATGATACTATACTGGAAATACTGAACATGAACTAACTGAATGCAATGACCAAGTTTATAACATGCTGAGACTGAAATCTGACTGTAACTGATAACATGGTCAATGCAATAGAATCTGACTATGAGGGAGCTACTATTAACCGACATAAAACCAGATGAGCTAAATGTAGAGTCCGATGTATACTCCTCATCGAGAGGACCCAATATACCCTGCCAGAGGTATAGAGGCATGATTGGCGTGATCACTAAAATGATGCCCACATAGGGGACTTACAACCTACGGGAAAGTAGTTCTGGGACTTGAGGGTGACTGACCCTAGTCCAACTCGGTATTAAGTCTACTCCCAACTGATTATGTAAATAACACATTATGACTGAATTTCTATAATACTGGATAGCTCAAAATACTGACATGTAAAATCTGAGAATGCAACATTAATGTACTGATAATGAAACATTCGAATCTGAGGCACGTATATCTGAAATAATTGACCTAGCATGTGTAATTAATGAACTAAAAGAAATACATAGCTAAGGTTCTGAGTTTATGAAAGCATCTACGCAAAACAATACTAAAATCATGATAATCTAATTAGGAACATTAAAGTAACTAATTCATAATGATCTGCTTAAATTCTAGAAACCCTAGGTTTAGATATTATGAACGGAATCAAGAATCTGACTGAATTCTAGGGACCTAATGGGTGAAAGGAACCCACTAGTGAAATCCCACATACCTGGTGACGAATTCCATGGAGAAATCTTTCAATTCCGGGGCTGGAACTGATGAAAACTCGTTGCGTTCTTGGAAAGGGGTTTGGTCGACTTTTTCTCCTCTTTTGCTCTGAGTTTGCTAAATTTTGGATAATGAATTGACTAGGGTAAGTTCTAATTAAGTTACTAGGCTTAAACTGACCAAAACTACGTAGTTTAGGGGTTAAACAACGTAGTTTAGAGGTCCAACGCATAGGGAAGAGACCAAACGACCCCTGACTTAAAAGCTGTCGGGGCCACCGACGGACCGTGGATGGACCGACGGTCCATGCTGGTCAACCGTCGATGGGGGTTCTGGGATTTGAAAATTTGGGTTCTGAACCACGGCCTGGACCACGGGCCGTGGTCTGACCTACGGTCCGTAGGTCCTGGCGTAGGTCCAGACTTGGCCAAAATTCCTAGGCTTTCTAGGGAGGAGCTTCAGGTGGCCATCCACGGACCCCACCTATGGTCCGTGGGTCACCCTACGTTGCGTAGGTGGCACCTGCAACTTCTGGAATTATGTATTTCTGGTAGTTCTAGCATACGGGGTGTTACATTATCTGCCTCTTGGGAACATTCGTCCTTGAATGAAGACTAAACTAGCTGAATGTGGAGGGAAAGAGCTGCAAACCCTACCACAATTTCTTGAAACTGATTTTTGACTGAAGTGAGTTCCAAAAACATGCAATTACGCTGAAAATTCAAGTATAAACTGAAGGAACATGATACAAAGACTGAATCTGTGCATAAATGACTGTAAACTAGAGAGGAACTATTACCTCAAGCTGGAATGGAATTGGAACGAAAGAGATGAGGATACTTGGCCTTTATGGCTGCTTCTGCTTCCCAAGTAGCTCTCGCTACGGACTGCCTCCTCCAAAAAACCTTAACTGATGCGACTTCTTTGTTTCTCAACCGTCTAACATGACGATCAAGAATCTCAACTGGCACATCCTCATAAGTGAGACTATCTTTCACAACCACACTCTCTAAAGATACTATGGATGTTGGATCACCCACACACTTCTTTAACAACGAAACGTGAAAGACCGGATGCACTGCTGCTAGTTCTGCTGGCAAGTCTAACTCGTAAGCCACTTTACCAACCCTTTTCAAGATCTTGTAAGGGCCTATATATCTAGGACTGAGTTTCCCTTTCTTGACAAACCTCATCACCCCCTTCATAGGTGACACTTTCAGGAAAATCCAATCATAAACTTGGAACTCCAAGTCCCTTCTCCTTACATCTGCATAGGACTTCTGGCGACTCTGAGCTGTCTTAAGTCTATCTCTGATGAGCTGCACTTTTTCCATAGCATCTTGAACCAAATCTGGTCCTATCAAGGCTGCTTCACCTACTTCAAACCAACCAACTGGAGATCTACATCTATGCCCATACAATGCCTCATAAAGGGCCATTTGAATGATGGAATGGTAGCTATTATTGTAGGCGAACTCTATAGGAGGAAGGTGATCATCCCAACTACCCTTGAAGTCGATCACACAAGCTCTCAACATGTCCTCTAAGGTCTGAATGGTACTCTCTGCCTGACCATCCATCTGCGGATGAAAAGCTGTGCTAAGATTAATCTGAGTACCAAGACCTTTCTGAAATGACTTCCAGAAATGAGAGGTAAACTGAGGACCTCTATCTGAGTTGATAGACAAAGCAACCCCATACAACCTGACTATCTCATTAATGTAAAGCTTGGTGTAGTCCTCCGCCGAGTCTGTAGTCTTAACAGCCAAAAAGCATGCAGACTTAGTAACTCTGTCTACTATCACCCAAATGGAGTCATGCTGTCTGCGAGTATGAAGTAAACATGTAATGAAGTACATGTTGATCACTTCCCACTTCCAAGTAGGAATGTTGATCACCTGGGTCATACCCCCTAGTTTCTGATGTTCTACCTTCACTTGCTGACAATTGAGGCACTTAGCCACAAAATCTGCGATATCCCTTTTCATGCCATTCCACCAAAAGACTTCCCGCAGATAACGGTACATCTTAGTGGCACCTGGATGAATATAATACCTGGAGTTATGGGCTTCTGCAAGAATCTGCTATCTGAACTCACCCACCTTAGGAACACATAATCGACCCTGATAGCGAAGCACACCATCTCCCCCTTGGAAAAATACCTCAACTCTCTGCTGATGGACTGCACCCATTAGTTGAAGCAATATCGGATCACTGTCTTGCTTTTCCTTAACCTCTGCTACCAATGAAGATTTTGACCCATTCTGAACTATTACACCATTATCTGATATGCTCATAAGGTGAACTCCCAAGCGAGAAAGCCTGTGAACATCCTTTGCTAGTTCTTTTCTTTCTTCCTCAACATGTGCTACACTACCCATAGATAGTCTGCTAAGGGCATCTGCTACTACATTGGCCTTACCAGGATGGTAAAGCACATTCATGTCATAATCCTTAAGGAACTCAAGCCATCTCCTCTAGCGAAGATTCAACTCTTTCTTGGTGAACACATACTGAAGGCTTTTATGGTCTTTGAACACATCTACGTGAACACCATACAAGTAATGTCTCAAAATCTTAAGTGCAAACACTATTGCTGCAAGCTCGAGGTCATGAGTCGGATAATTCTTCTCATGTACCTTAAGCTGTATAGAAGCATAAGCTATAACCTTATCTCGCTGCATCAACACACAGCCTAGGCCGACTCAGGACGCATCATAATAAATAACATAACTGTATGAACCATCTAGTAGAGTCAAAACCAGAGCTGTAGTCAACCTAGTTTTCAGTTCTGTGAAGCTTTTCTCACAATCATATGACCACTGAAACTTAACATTTTTCTGAGTCAACTTAGTTAATGGGGAAGCTATGGATGAAATCCTTCCACGAACCTTCTGTAATAACCTGCTAAACCCAAGAAACTTCTGATATTTGTAGGAAAGGTAGGTCTGGGCCATTGTTTCACTGCTTCTATTTTTTGAGAATCCACTCGAATCCCTTCGCTAGATATTATATGCCCGAGGAAAGCAACTGATTGTAACCAAAACTCACATTTGCTAAATTTAGCAAACAACTGGTGATCTTTGAGAGTTTGTAGAACAACTCTCAAATGAGTCGCATGTTCTTCCTCATTCCTAGAGTAAATGAGGATATCATCAATATAGACGATAATGAACAAGTGCAAATACTGCTTGAATACCCTGTTCATTAAATCCATAAAAGCTGCAGGAGCATTGGTTAGTCCAAATGACATAACTACAAATTCATAATGACCATACCAAGTTCTGAAGGCTGTTTTCAGAATGTCACTATCTCTGACTCTAAGCTGATGATAACCGGATCTGAGGTCTATCTTAGAAAAATGACTAGCACCCTAAAGTTTGTCAAAAAATCATCAATCCTGGGGATGGGATACTTATTCTTGATTGTGACTTTGTTCAACTGCCGATAGTCAATGCACATCCCGAAAGAACCATTTTTCTTTTTCACAAACAACACTGGGGCACCCCATGGCGAAATACTAGGTCTGATGAAGCCCTTATCTAGAAGGTCTTTCAACTGCTCTTTCAATTTCTTAAGCTCAGATGGAGATATTCTGTAAGGAGGAATAGAAATAGGTTGGGTATCTGGAAGGAGATCAATTTCGAAGTCGATTTCCCTTTCGGGAGGAACTCCGGGAATATTTTCTGGAAACTCTTCTGGGAACTCATTAACTACTGGAAGTGACTCAAGAGTTGGGGTTTCGGAGCTTGAATCCTTAACCCGAACTAGATGATAGAGATAACCCTTAGAGATCATCCTTCTGGCCTTAAGGTAAGAAATGAATCGACCCATAGGCGTAAGCTACTACCCTTCCATTCTAAGATTAGTTCATATGGAAACTAAAAATGAACAATCCTAGTTCTACAATCATCTGAGGCATAATAGGAATGTAACCAATCCATGCCTAGAATGATATCGAAGTCTACCATTTCTAACTCTACAAGATCTGCTGAGGTGACTTTCTGAGAGACTGTGACAGGGCAATTTCTGTATACCCGTCTAGCTATAACTGGGTCACCGACTAGAGTAGAGACTGAGAAGGGTTCTAAGAGAGTTTCTGGACTACCATCGAATTTGACTTATTTATAAGGAGTTACAAAGGAAAGAGTAGCCCCTAGATCTAACAAATTATAAACATCTAAGTTAAAAACTCATAACATACTAGTGACCACATCAGGAGAATCTTCCTGATCCTGGTGAGCCTGAAGAGCGTACAACCTATTTTGGCGCTGACCGCCACCTATACCAGATGAGTTACCCTGCTGAGTTGGGTGACCTGCTGGTGCTGCTGAAGTTGTGGATTGAGCTCTACCATTATTACCTCCTTGACCCTGCTTAGATGAAGGAAAATCTCTCAACCTGTGACCAGTCTGACCACACCCAAAACATCCTTCCTTTCCTGCAAGACACTCACCCGGATGGTTCCTACCACACTTAGGACAAATTGGGTAGGTTCTGGTACCTGAAACACTCCTCTGAGACTTAGAGCCTGATGCCCTACTTTTCTGACCCTGTCGGAACCTGGAGAATGGAGCACTAGCTGATGAAGGTGCCGGAGCTGAAGATCTGCTGAAATTGAGAGCGATTTTCACCACCCGATTTCTGTTGAGAGTACTCATAGTTACCTGTTCTAGCTTTCTTGTTGTCCTTAGCTATTTCCTTAAGCTTATCTCACTCAACCTGCTGAGCGTGGGTCATAAGCCTAGAGATGTTCATATTTTCCAGCAACATAACATTTCTGCACTCTGTTTTCACTAAGTCTCACATTCCATACAGAAACTTGTTCATTTGAGCCCTGGAATCGGTAACCATGTGAGGAGAATACCTGGAGAGTTGGGTGAACTAGAGTCCATATTCTTGGACTATCATGTTACCTTGTCTCAAATTCATGAACTCCTGAGCTCTTGCCTCCCTCAACTCTCTTGGGAAGAACCTGTCTAGAAAAGTCTCACTAAAGAATTTACAAGTGATTGGAGCTGCATCTGTACCCTTGTTCTCTTTCCATTAAGTATACCAGATATGAGTTACATCCTTAAGCTGATAGGATGCCAACTCTACCATATTATTACCTATCACTTGCATCACTCCAAAGATCTTCTGGACCTCATCTATGAAGTTTTGGGGATCCTCACCAATTTGTGATCCTAAGAACTCAGGCGGATTCATCCTAACAAAATCATGAACTCTAGCTGCAGCTAACCCAACATTAGCATTTGCAGGAGCTGGAACCTGCTGGTTGTTCTGATTAGCCACACTCTGAGCCAAAAGTTGGATAGCGTTTCGAAACTCTGCATTCAAAACTTCCTAATCTGGGACTGGAGGAGCCTCTTTAGCATTCCTTGCGTTAGCTCTACGAGAAGGCATGATCTGAAAGACATAACGATGAGTTAGACAGAGATCATACCAACGCACGATAAGAATATCAAGAAAGTGAGGCTTTCCTAAAACATTTTTTAGCTTCCACCTCATTAGATGTGGTGCACTTCACACCCATGAAAAGGACTCTACTTAGTGCGGCTTTTCAGACATCCTAGGAAACTTAAACCTAATGCTCTGATACCAAGATTGTCACACCCCGAGCTACCTCCAGGATGCGGACACGGGACCTAGGATCACGAGTGATCCCAAGCTAACCCTGCTGGCATAACATAAGTAAACTATGATAACTGAAGTAAAGAAATACTGTGCGGAAGCCAAATCATAAGATAAACTGAAATGATGGGGAATACCTATAAACTATCTGAATATATAAAACTGAGAGTTTAACAACAACTAAAAAGTCAAACTCAAATTCTAAAGCTTATTCTAACTATGTCTGAAAATAGCCTCTAACTGACTAGAAGTGCTGGGATATGCCCTAGCTAAATCTAGCAAAAACTGAAACTAAGACTAAAAGCAAAGGAACCATGTCTGTCGTCCTCGAAGAATGAGGAATCACCATTAATACTGCTGAGCTGAAGATCAGGAATCGATCTATGCGTGATCTGAAAGCTGAGAACCTAGACCTACATCACAAGAAGATGTAGCACAGAGTATGCGTCCGTTCTTGAAAGGTACTGAGCATGCAGGATAGAGCAAAGTTGAATAATAACATAACTAAATAAAGCATATAACTGAGCAATTATATGATATAAGCATGATACTATACTGGAAATACTAAACATGAACTAACTGAATACAATGACCAAGTTTATAACATGCTGAGACTGAAATCTGACTGTAACTGATAACATGGTCAATGCAGTAGAATCTGACTGTGAGGGAGCTACTAATAACCGACATAAAACCACATGAGCTAAATGTGGAGTCCGATGTATACACCCTATCGAGAGGACCCAATATACCATGCCAGAGGTATAGAGGCATGACTGGCGTGATCACTAAAATAATGCCCACAGAGGAGACTTACAACCTACGGGGCACGTAGTTCTGGGACTTGAGGGTGACTGACCCTAGTCCAGCTCGGTATTAAGTCTACTCCCAACTGATTATGTAAATAACACATTATGACTGAATTTCTGTAATACTGGATAGCTCAAAATACTGACATGCAAAATCAGAGAATGTAACATTAATGTACTGATAATGAAACATTCGAATCTGAGGCATGTATATATGAAATAACTGACCTAGCATGTGTAATTCATGAACTAAAAGAACTACATAACTAGGGTTCTGAGTTTATGAAAGCAACTACGAAAAACAATACTAAAATAATGATAATCTGATTAGGAACATTAAACTAACTAATTCATAATGATCTGCTGAAATTTTAGAAACCCTAGGTCTAGATAATATGAAGGGAATCAAGAATCTGACTGAATTCTAGGGATCTATTGGGTGAAAGGAACCCACTAGTGAAATCCCACATACCTGGTGATGAATTCCATGGAGAAATCTTTCGATTTGGGGATGGAACTGATGAAAACTCGTTGCGTCCTTGGAAATGGGTTTGGTCGACTCTTTCTCCTATTTTGCTCTGAGTTTGCTAAATTTAGGAGAATGAATTGACTAGGGTAAGTGCTAATTAAGTTACTAGGCTTAAACTGACCAAAATTACATAGTTTAAGGGTTAAACGACGTATTTTAGGGGTCCAACGCATAGGGAAAAAACCAAACGACCCCGACTTAAAAGTTTTCAGGGCTACTGACGGAACTGACCGATGGACCGTGGATGGACTGACGGTCTGTGCTGGTCAACCGTCAATAGGTGTTCTGGGACTTGAAAATTGGGGGTCTGAACCATGGCCTGGACCACGGACCGTGGTCTGACCTATGGTTTGTAGGTCCTGGAGTAGGTCCAGACTTGGCCAAAATTCTTGGTCTTTCTGGGGAGGAGCTGCAGGTGGCCATCCACGGACCCCACCTATGGTCCGTGGGTCACCCTACGGTCCGTAGGTGGCACCTGTAACTTCTGGAATTCTACATTTCTGGTAGTTCTAGCATTCGGGGTGTTACATGTATGCTCGTACTATGATTGCCAAACCTAGGGCAAGGATGAGTAAGTTTGTTTTGGGAGTGTCTGAAATGGTGGTCAAAGAATGTTATACCACTATGCTTAAAAATGATATGGACATTTCTTGTCTTATGGTACATGCTCAACAAATAAAAGAGGAGAAACTTAAGTGAAGGTCTAGGGATACAAAGAAGGCAAGGACTGGTGATGGTGACTTTTCACATTCAAGATCCGGTGGACGTGGTCGTTTTAGGTTCTGACAAAGGTTTTCCGGTCAAGGTTCCTCTAATGCTCCTTCTAGATTCAACAAAGATAGTGTGTCTAACCCTAAACCTCAAGTTGGAAATGGTAGTGGATCTTCATTGTCTACTTTTGCTAAGTGTGGAAGGAAGCATGAGGGTAAATGCTTAGCCTGTATGGATGGTTGTGGTAAGAGTGGACATAAGATAAGGGATTGTCCAACACTTACGGTAAGGGAAGAGAAGGTAGGCAAGTTCCACCTAGTGGTTCGGGTTCAAATGATCAAAAGCAAAACAGATTCTATGCATTCCAGACTCGCCAAGAGTAAGAGGGTTATGCTGATGTGTTTACCAATATGTTTAAAGTCTTCCATCTTGATGTTTATGCTTTACTTGACCACGGTGCTACCTTGTCGTTTGTGACACCATATGTGTCCATGAGATTTGATATTCTTCTGGATGTGTTGTTGGATCCTTTTTCTGTCTCTACTCCCATTGGGGAATCTATTGTGGCTAAGGGGGTCTATAAAAAGTGTCCTATCTCCTTGTCCCATAGAGTCACTCATGTTGATCTGGTATAACTTGATATGTTAGATTTCGATGTTATCCTTGGTATGGATTGGTTGCATTCTTGTTATGCTTCTATTGATTGTAGAACCCGAGTAGTCAAGTTCCAATTTCCAAATGAACCCATCCTAGAATGGAGAGGGGGAAACTCTATGCCTAAGAGTCAGTTCGTTTCTTGTCTTAAAGCTAGAAAGATAATTTCTAAGGGTTGCATATACCATTTAGTTAGGGTGAGGGATATCGATTTCGAAACCTCTACTCTTGAGTTGGTCCCAGTTGTAAATGAGTTTCCGAAAGTGTTTCTAGATGATCTACCCGGTGTTCCTCCCGAAAGAGAAATAGACTTCGGTATTGACCTTCTCCTAGATACGTAAACTATCTCTATTCCTCCTTACCGAATGGTTCCAGCAGAACTTAAGGAATTGAAAGAGCAATTGAAAGATTTGTTGAATAAGGTTTCATCCTATTGAGTATCTCTCCATGGGGTGCTCCAGTTTTGTTTGTTTGAAAGAAAGATGGTTCCATTTGTATGTGTATTGATTATCGTCAGTTGAATAAGGTTCCAATTAAGAAGCAGTATTCTCTTCCAAGGATAGATGAATTGTTTGATCAACTACAAGGAGCAAGTTACTTCTCTAAGATTGACCTCCGGTCATGTTATCACCAATTGAGGGTGAAGGAATATGATATTACGAAAATGGCTTTTCAAACTTAGTAAGGTCATTATGAGTTTTTGGTGATTTCCTTTGGCATGACTAATGCTCCGACCGCTTTTATGGACTTGATGAATAGGGTGTTTAGGCAATACCTTTACATGTTTTTGATTGTGTTCATTGATGATATATTGATCTATTCAAGGAGTGAAAATGATAATACTGGTCATTTGAGGATTGTGTTGCAAGTCCTCAAGGACCAACAACTCTTTGCAAAGTTTAGCAAATGTGAGTTTTGGTTAAGGTCCGTAGCTTTTCTTGGCAATATTATTTTCAGTAAAGGTATTGAGGTAGATCCTAAGAATACGGACGCGGTAAAAATTTGGCCTAGACCTCTATCCCTTACGGATATTAGAAGTTTCTTGGGATTTGCCGGTTACTATAGAAGGTTTGTGGAAGGGTTTTCGTCGATCGCCTCTCCATTGAAGGCATTGACGTAAAAGAAAGCCAAGTTTTTATGGTCGGAAGCTTGTGAGAAGAGTTTTCAGGAACCGATGGGTTTGTTGTTTATTATGATGCTTCAAGAATTGAGTTAGGATGTGTCCGTATGCAAAATGGAGAAGTCATTGCCTATGCCTCAAGACAACTTAAGTTGCACGAAAAGATCTATCCTACCCATGATTTAGAACTAGCGGTGGTTGTGTTTGCTTTGAAAATTTAGAGGCATTACTTATATGGTGTTCATGTTGATGTCTTTACTGACCACAAATGTTTACAATATGTGTTTAATCAGAAGGATCTGAATCTTCGCCAAAGAAGGTGGTTTAAGTTACTAAAGGATTATGACATGAGTGTTCTCTATCACCCCGGCAAGGCAAATATGGTGGCAGATGCTCTTAGTCGGTTATCGATGGGTAGTATTTCTCACATAGAGGCTAGTAAGAAGGAGTTGGTTAAAGATGTTCATAGAATGGCCTGAATAGGTGTTTGATTGGTAGACTCTACCAAAGGTGGTGTTATGGTTCAAAATTGTTCAGAATCATCTTTTGTGGCAGATGTGAAAGACAAGCAAGGTCTTGATCCGACTTTGGTTGAATTAAAGGAAGCAGTGCTTAAAAAGTCCGTTGAGGCTTTCTCCCAAGGGGGAGATGGTGTGCTTCATTATCAAAGTCGTTTGTGTGTTCCCAATGTAGATGACTTGAGATATCAGATTATAGCAGAAGCCCATAGTTCTCGATATTCCATTCACCCGGGAGCCACCAAGATGTACCTTGATTTGCGAAAGGTCTATTGGTGGAATGAGATGCAAAAGGATATTGCGGAATTTTTGGTTAAGTGTCCTAATTGGAAACAAGTGAAAGTCGAGCATCAGAAACTGGGAGGTTTGTCCAAAGACATCAGTAAGCCTACATGGAAGTGGGAAGATTTGAATATGGACTTCATTCTTGGTTTACCTCGCACCCGGCGGCAACATGATTCTATTTGGGTTATAGTAGATCAAATGAAGAAATCAGCTCATTTCATTCCCATCAAAGTTTCTTATTCGGTGAGGACTATGCTAAGTTGTATGTGAGAGAAATGGTTAGGTTGCATGGAGTGCCCTTGTCCATTATCTTCTATTGTGGTTCCCAATTCACTTCTTAGTTTTGGAATCCTTTTCAAAAGGGGTTTGATACTCGTGTTAAGCTTATTACGGTCTTTCATCCACAAACCAATGGGCAAGCGGAGCGTACTATCAAAACTTTTGAAGATATGATAAGAGCATGTGTAATTGACTTCAAGGGTAATTGGGATAATCACTTACCTTTGATTGAATTTGCGTATAATAATGGCTACCACTTAAGCATTTGTATGGCTCCATTTGAGGTTCTATATGGAGGTGTAGATATCCCATAGGTTGGTTTGAAGTGGGTGAAGTTTCTTTGATAGGTCCCGAGTTGGTACATGAGGCCATGGAGAAAGTTCAACTTATTAGAGAAAGGTTAAAAACAGATCAAAGTCGACAAAAGTCCTATGCCGATGTTAGAATAAGAGATCTTGAGTTTGATGTGAATGATTTATTCTACTTGAAAATTTCACCCTTTAAGGGTGTAATGAGATTTGGAAGGGAAGGGAACCTTAGTCCCCGTTATGTGGGCCCATATCAGATTTGGAGGTGTGTTGGTAAGGTTGCTGATGAACTTGAATTGCCTAATGACTTGACATTGGTGAATCTAGTTTTCCATGTATTCTTGTTGAAGAAATGTGTTGGTGATCCAACATTTGTAGTACCATTGGAGAGTCTCGGCATAAAGGATAGCCTTTCTTATGAAGAAGTTCCGGTTGACATCTTAGACCGGCAAGTCCGAAAGTTGAGAAATAAAGAAGATTCTTCAGTGAAAGTTCTTTGGAGGAATTAGTTAGTTGAGGGTGCTACTTGGGAGGCCGAGGCCGATATGATATCCCGTTATCCTCATCTCTTTCCCTCCATCCCTACTCTAGCTTGAGGTATTTAGTTCCTCATGGGTTACGCTGTTGGTGTCATGTGTCTTAGATATTAATAAGATTTCCTTATTTATGCATGTTTATGAAAAGAAGCTTGAATTTTGAGAAAATGAGTTAGTTGAGTGATTTCTTCATGCTTATGTGCATTTGAGTATGAGTTGCATATAGACCATATGAAATGATGTTTTGAACATGTTTATGTTGGAGTTGATGTTTCCTCCTCGGATATGTGCATTTTTGTGATTGCATGCATGTTGGGTTGTTAGGTTTGAGTTCCTATCTTCTTTATGATATTTTGAATCTCATTCGAGGACAAATGTTCCCAAGGGGAAGATATTGTAACACCTCAGATTCAATAAAGGTCATAAAGGGGTCAAGTGGACAACTCACAAGCCCAAAAGCTGACCATAGAACCCTCTACGAAGCCCCAGACGGGCCTTGAAGGGAACCACAGTCCGTTAGTGGGCCCGGGGTAGGTTCCCAGAACCTGCCTAGCACGTGTCCCTCCCACGAGAGCCTAGACGGACCGTGGTGAGATAGACGGGCTGTCACACGGCTCGTCAAGTGCCACTCAGAAAGGGGCCTTCTCCCTAGCCACTGGTCAAGGACCACAGACGGCTAAATGGCCCATGGTACTATTGACGGGCCGTGAAGGCTTTCGTGAGGTGATTGCACCAGCTTTAAGTTAGGGGCTTTTGGGTCTTTTCCTAATTATTTTAATTCAATACCATTTCGTTTTACCCCTTACCCAAAGCACTATATATTTTCTACCCCCAAAATAATCCAATTCAATTCATTCTCTCAATTTTCAAAAAGAAGAACAAGCTCATCCTCCCCAAATATTTCTCTCTCTAGAAGAAGAAGAAGGTATCAACTTAGGGTTTCAAGATCAAGTCTCCAATTCACCATTGCTTGTGGGCTTTGAACTCCAAGGTATGATTGTCTTTATTTGTGGAGCTCTTTCCTCCATAGAGTTCCTCAATTCCTCAATTTTGAAGTTAGAAATCTCCAGTTGACGTTAGGGTTTTCTTTTATATCGTGGGTTCCTTTCAATATTGACTCAATTGATTGTTTTATAAATGATTATTCATGAATTGAGATAATTCCATGTTTTACGATGAATCCCCATGAACTCATGCATAACCTATGTTTTCTAAGTTATGATGATATAATGTGGGCTTTTAGCTATGAAAGAAGAGTTTATGAAGATATGCATGTTTTTTATGAAAGTGATGAAAAGTGATTTAGGTTGCTTTGAGAGAAGCATATATGTTGATGTTGTTATTATTGTGAAAGGATTTCTCACATACAACTCAATACATGCATGTGAAATGGTATTCTCACATAAGGATTCTTAAGAGTTGAAAGACTTTCTCAACTAACTTAGAATCAAGTTTTAGGAGCTATTCTAAAGAAACTTAGCTTGGATTGGCTAGTTGATGTGTCTTCCATGTAAGATAAGTCAAATAAAGAATTATGACTATTCCGTGGGATTTATGCTTAGCACCGAGAGGATATTGAGATGGAAGCTCTTCCGTAGCTAGAGGCCAGGTTTCTAGTAGAAATCTCCTTATCCCATACCTATGTGCCACCGTAGGAAGATTGTCTTAGATAGACATTAGCTAGTGGATCCACGTAAGCTACAAGTTAAGGCTCTTGCCTTGGAAAGTGAGGACACACCTTTTCGGTGTGGGGAAGACACCGGATTCCATGTTATAGCTCACATGGTCTCTACCTCGGTTAAGGCTAATCCCCACACTAATGATGAACAAAGGTTACTTCAAGTAGTATCTCACAAGTGTTCAAAAGAAGAGTTTACTAGCATTTGACCATGATTATTATGATGTTTTATAACCTCTTTCTTATGGTTTTAACTTGTTGTTAGCATAACAAGAAGGGTCATTTTTAGCATGATTTTATATCTCTATGCATTGCTATCATACTTTGTACATCTTTGTACTAACGCATACTCTTGCCTATATAGTTTTCTCAAATGTAGGGTTCGACGCTCCGATCTAGCATCCCCGTGGCTAGAACTCACCTTGATCATACTTAGTAGTGGTGAGTCCTCATGTTTTGAGGACCAAACCTTTTATCGCTTTAAGTTTTTACTTTTTGGATGTTGTACGTGATGCCAGGGTTACGTCCCAGTCATTCGTGATGTAATAGATGGTTTTGAGACTATGTAGGCTTCTGTTCGTTTTTATTAAACAATGAATTATCTTTTAAATCTCTTGATTTCTATTATCTTGTTTATGCATTCTAAGTGGCTTGTATAGGATCTCTCGGGGTCCTATACGCCATGTTACGCCTAGGGTGTACCTTGGGTCGTAACAATTTTGAACTTGAAAGGTGAGTCCGGAAGTATACGTTTTAAATGCATGTTTTGAAAGGAAAATTTAAAGAAAGGATGCAATGGTTTTATATGTACTATTTGACAACTGAGAAAGGAAAAGAGTATAATCGATTTTCCGAACAATACTTTAGTAAAGAAAAGTGAAAATAATGATAAAGAAACAGTCCCTTTCTCTGTAAAGGTGATTGAGCATAATTGATATGATTGTTTTGGGGGTAGTATGGAGCACCAAATTGGGTAAGAGTATCGAGCACCAATTGGGAGTAGTATCGAGCACCAATAGGATAGGATTGTATCAAATTTTTGGGTTACTCCTCACTGCCTCAAGAAGGCTTATTGAATGGATCCACAACTATAGTTAACATCCTATACCCTGTGAAAGTAAAGAATGTCCCTTCAAACCTGAGTAAAATATTTTATAATCGCTAGGCTCATACTGATGGTTGTCAACTTGAGAAACTCCAGATAGAGTAAAGTGTTTTATTGCTTGTCTTATTGTAAAGTAAAAATGTTTTTCACTATTTGTTCATATATTGTTTTACTTGATATGTATTCAGTCATCAGTTCATTTATTATTTTATTCAACCATATTACATACTCCTATATTCAATGTACTGATGTCATTCGACCTGCATTTTTTAATGATGTAATAGATGTGTTTAGGATCATCAAAATGCACTGCGTTGAGATCACTTCACCATTCTTCATAGCTTCATGTGATATCTCCTTGCTTCTGGAAGACTCCATTATTATATTATGTTTAATAGTATTTAGGTGTTGTGGGTCTTGTCTCAACACCTATCTTGAACAATATAGGCTTCATATATAGGCAGAGTTATGTTTTACATGTTTTTCTCAAGATGAATTTATAGGAACTTATTCATGTTAAGTATTTCAAGACAGTGTTTGAAAGATTTTATTTAATTGATTCAAATTCTCATTTATTTGAGGCTTCCACATATCATATTGATTCTCATGTCTATAGTTAGCTAGGCCAAGGGTTTGCTTGGGTACCAGTAATGATTTTGGAGTGCCGACTACGTCTAGAGTGTAGGATCGGAGTGGTACATTTAGTTACAGTTTTCCCAAGAAGAAAGAGATTCCCCTGTTATATAAAAAATATTTCAGTGTATATGCACACACTTCCGGTCCAAATGGTGGATATGTGCAACTATTTCTTATAAAAAAATATATATGATAAAGCAGACCAATGCTACCAACTCATTCCCGGGGTAATATATTTAAAAGCTAACCTTATTAATAGTATTGTTCTTTTTCGTGTAAGTATAATTTTTATATATTGACCGTGTGTAAAAAAATTAAATTGTCAAGACACTTGTGTTGCAGGTAAAATGATTAGCGATGTGGAATACCACTATGGAAACAAATACGGTATTGTGAATACTCCAACAAACATATTTTTTATTTTACTCATTGCAAGTTTTTGTGATTACAAGTTACAACTATAAGTTGTAGTGTTATTGCATATTGTTTAATGCCTTAAATGTAAATAATGATGTATGTCATATCACATCAAATGCTATTGCTTTGAACTTATGGGCCTGTTTTTTTTTTTTATTCTACTACGTTGAATACGAAATTTAATATGATGTGCTTTAATCTAACTTGTGCAAGAAATTCGGGTAAACATCTTACACTAAATATAAAGCTTAATCGGTTTCAAAGATGCGGTTTTCAATTTATTGAACTACTTAAATAAGATCAATGTCCATGAATTTTAGTAATTTAAGCTTTTATAGATTATTTTTATTTTTTTTATAACTAAAACACCTAATTACTTGAGTAGTTTTAAAATTTTATATTCATAGACATATAGTACACACAGAAAGCGCGTGCCTAGAGACTATCACTCAGAAAAGGAGGGAAGATGTACTTAGCTCCAAAGGGACACATAAACAAACTAAACAAATAAGTCCAATGAGGAATTAATGTCACTTGATGTATGTTACTACATGATAATAGACAGTTAGTATTATTGAGAAGTGTACTAAAATTACAAAATAGGAATAAAGCATCAAGTGAAGATTGAAAATTAAAACTATTCTACTGGGATTGATCATGATGATCCTGTGAAAGGGCTAGACTAATAATACTACACCAAAAAATATCGTGCGAGAATCGCATATAAGCCTACATTACCAATCCAGCTCAGAATTTGAGCCTATTGTGAGAAGAAAAAAGTCTAGGCACAAAAAAAAGACAGGAGCAATGTAAATCCCATTACATATTAAATTTTAATTACATATGTGACTAAAGTTTCATCAATGAGAAATTAATGTCGTGTGAATTAATGTCTTGTGATGTGTTTTACAACATGATAATAGACAATCATTATTATTTAGATGTGTACTAAATAGATAAAATAGGAATAAGGCATCAGGTGAAGGTTGAAAATTAAAAAGAATATACTGGGCTTGCTCATGATGATCTTGTATTTTCATCGTATGAAAGTATTAAAAATTCTAGGAAAATTATAATACACCAAAAAAAATTATGTGAGAATCACATATAATCCAACATTACCAATTAACCTCATATTTGAGCCTATTTCACGAAGATAAAAGTCTAGGCACGAGAGAAAGAGAAAAGTAATGTAAAATCCATTAGATATTAAGTTTTAATTACAAGTCCAATTACGTGACTAAATTATCATCAATAAATAATTTATGTCACATGATGTATGTTACAACATGATAATAGAGGATCACTATTATTTAGATGTGTACTAAAATAACAAAATAAGAATAAAGCATCACATGAAGGTTGAAAATTAAAAAGAAACTACTGGGCTTGCTCATGATGATCATGTGTCTTTATTATGCGAAGATATTAAAAAGCTTGGGGCAAATTAAAATACACCTAAACAAATCATGCATGAATCACATATGATCAAACTATATTAATCCATCTTATGATTTGAGCTTATTCTGAGAAGACAAAAGTGTAGGCACAAGAGAAGGACAAGAGCAATGTAGAACCCATTAGATTTTAAATTTTTATTACATGTTCAATTATGTGATTAAAGAGTCATCAATGAGGAATAAATGTCACATGATGTATGTTACGACTTGTAATTGTAACGGCGTAGCCTACTAGTGACATTGTATGCTTTTGTATTAGGCCGTCACATCTTTAAAATGCGTCAGTAGGTGGTAAGACCTGCTTACTTATATACCTAACATCTCTCATGTTTTTTTGCCTATGTGGGACTTCTTTTCTTAAGTTTGTCCATCAGATACACCCCCTCTATGGATTCAGCTTTCTCGCTGAGGTTTGCCCCACCATATGGTATTTTCTTAGACTCACCACTGAGGTTCAGCCCGCCTTACTAGGATATGCCTAAATTCAGTTGAAATTTGGTCCACATCGACAAGGTTGACATATGAGTGACTTTGATACCATTTGTAATTTCCCAGCTCGCTACTGATATTTTCTACTCTGGGCCTAGGCCCACGCGGCATTAAAACACGTCACTAGTTTGTATGGCCTAGTTACATACATACCCAACATCTCTCCTTTATTTTACCAATGTGATACTTATATTCTAAAGTTGAGGTGTACATACACCCCTTCTATGAACTCAGTGTCCTCACTGAGGTTTGCCACACCGCATCTGATTTGCCTAGACTCAAAACTCAGGCTTGCCCCACCTTATCGGAATTTGCCTAAACTTAGTTGAACTCTGGCCCACATCGACAACGCTGACACTAAAGTGGCTATGATCCTATTTGTTGAAGCCTAGAATAAACAATATCACTAGCGGGCTGGGCCATTACAATAATACACATGAAATCATGCGACAATCACATATAATCCAACATTACCAATCCAAATCATCATTTGACTCTATTGTGAGAAGACAAAAGTTTAGGCAAAAGAAGAGGACAAGAGCAATGTAAAATCCATTATATTTAAGTTTCAATTACATGTCCAATTGCGTAACTGTCATCTATGAGGAATTAATGTCATATGATGCATGTTACGACATGATAATAGACGGTCAAAATTATTTAAATGTGTACGAAAAAGATAAAATAGCAATAAAGCATCACTTGAAGGTTCAATATTGAAAAGAAATTATCGAGCTTACTCATAATAAATCCATGTCTTTATCGTGCGAAGATATTAAAAGGCCTAGGAAAATTATAATATACCTAATAAAATTGTGCGAGAATCACATATTATCCAACATTACCAACTCAGCTCATGATTTGAGCCTATTATGATAAGACAAAAGTCTAGGCATGAGAGATGGACAAGAGCAATGTAAAACTCATTAGATTTTTAATTTTAATTACATTTTCAATTGCATGACTAAAGTGTCATCAATAAAAATTTAATGTGAAATGATGTATGTTACGACATGATAATTGACAGTCAATAATATTTAGATGTGTACTAAAATTATAAAATAGGAATACGCATCATGTGAGGGTTGAAAATTAAAAAGAACCCATCGAACTTCCTCAGGATGATCATGTGTCTTCATCAAGCGAGGGCATTAAAACCCCTAAGCAAATTATAGTACACCCAATAAATCGTGTGAGAATAAAAAATAACCCTACATTGCCAATCCATCTCATGATTTGATAATAGTCTCAGAAGAGTCTAGGCATGAGAGAAGGAAAAGAGAAATGTAAAATCCATTAGATTTTAAATTTGAATTACATGTCCAATTGCGTGACTAAAGTTTCATCAATGATGAATTACTGTCACATGATGTATGTTACGACATAATAATATACGGTTAGTATTATTTAGATGTGTACTAAAATGATAAAATAGGAATAGAGCATCATATGAAGATTAAAAACTAAAAAGAATCTACCAGGATTGCTCATGATGATCCCGTGTCTTCCTCGTGAGAGGGTATTAAAAGGCCTAGGTACATAATAACACACTATAAAAAATCGTGTGAGAATCACATATAATCAAAACCTACCAATCCAAAAAGGATCATGATTTGAGTCTATTGTGAGAAGAGAAAAGTCTAGTCATGAGCAAAGCACAAGAGCAATATAAAACTCATTAGAATTTAAATTTGAATTACATGTCCAATTGTGTGACTAAAGTGTCATGAATAAGGAATTAATGTCGCATGATCTATCTTATGGCATGATAATAGAAGGTTGGTATTATTTAGAAGTGTACTAAAATGACAAAATAGGAATAAATCATAAAGTGAAGGTTGAAAATTAAAAAGATTCAACCGGAATTGGTCATGATGATCCTACTTCTTCATCGTGAAAAGGTATTAAAATACATAGGAAAATTATAAAATGCCTAATAAAATCATACGAGAATGACATATAATCAAAATTGACAATCCAAAACTACTCGTGATTTGAGCCTATTGTAAGAAGACAAAAGTCTAGGCACGAGAGAAGGACAAGAGCAATGTAAAACCCATTAGATTTTTATTTTTAATTACCTGTCCGTTTGCGTGACTAAAGTTTAATCAATGAGGAATTAATGTCACATGATATATGTTACGACATGATAATAGATGATTAAAATTATTTAGAAGTGTACTAAAAGTACCAAATAGGAATAAAGTATCAAGTTAAGGTTCAAAATTAAAAAGATACTACTAGGATAGCTCATGATGATCGTATGAAAGGCCTAGGAAAATTATAATATATCTAAAAAATCATGTGATAATCGCATATAATCAAACATTACAAAGCAAGCTCATGATTTGATCCTATTGTGAGAAGACAAAACTCTTGGCACGAGAGAAGGACAAGAGCAATGTAAAACCCATCAGATTTTAAATTTGAATTACGTGACCAATTGCGTAACTAAAATGTCATCAAAGAGGAATTATGTCACTTCATTTATGTTACGACATGATAATAGATAATAAGTATTGTTTAGATATTTGCTAAAATGACAAAATAAGAATAAAGCATCATGTGGAGATTAAAAATTAAAAAGTATCTACTGGATTGCTCATGATGATCATGTGTCTTCCTTGTGAAAAGATAATAGAAGGCCTTGGCAAAGTATAATAACCTTAAAAAATCGTGTGAGAATCACATAAAATCCAACATGACGTATCCAAAGAGATCATGATTTGAGCCTGTTGTTAGAAGACTAAAGTCTAGTCACAAAAGAAGGACATGGAAAATTATATTATGACCAATCATAAAAATATCGTGAAAAACTTACTCAGTCAGGTCAATAGGCCTCAAAATGGTAAAACCATCACAAAAAGGCAAACTTGGTCAGGTTCAAATTTGGGCTCGTGTCGAGAGAGAATCACAATGCTTTCCTAACTATAAATAAGAGAGAGCCTACTCGAATGGCTTACAACTGCAACAACGAAAATCACCACCTCTATGGTCCCCCATCTAATCTACCATAGAGGACAATGATAGACGATAAATCCTCCACCCCTCCCACCACCACCACTATCAGAACGCCTTTTTTTCTGTTGATGTAATAGAGATCGGAAGATTTGGATTTGGCGCATTAGATTTTCAATGTTAAAAGATATTTGGATCAATAGGAAATAATTAGCTCTACTAATTGAGGTTTGTTATTTATGATAACTAAAGTATTAACAATTCATTTTAGGACTAGTAAACTTTATGGCAACTTCTGACTTCTGACTAGCATAAATGAATTGTAAATATTTCAGTTATCATAAATAACATACCTCAATTAGTAGAGCTAATTATTCTTCTTGATCGAAATATATTTTAACGTTGAAAATCTCATGCGCCAACTCCAAATCTTCCTATCTCTATTACATCAACAGAAGAAAAGGAATTTTGGTGGTGGGGGGGGGGGGGGGGATGGGAGATTTATTGTCTATTATTGTCCTCTATGGTAGATTAAACGGGGGACCTTAGAAGTTGTGGTTTTCATTTCGGCAGCTGTAGGCAATTTGAGTAGGCTCTCTCTTATTAATAGTTAGGAAACTCTAGTGATTCTCTCTCAACACGAGCCCAAATTTGTGTCAAACCAAGTGGGTCTTCTTGTAATGGGCTTCCCATTATAAGGTCCATTGACCTGCTAGGGGTAAGTTTTCACAATATTTTCATGATTGGTTTGAATATACTTTTACATGTCCTTCTCTCGTGGCTAGACTTTTGTCTTCTCATAATATACCTATATACAAATGTATATCCAATTAATTTTATCACGTTGCTTGTCACATATATTTCTTTTACAATGTTATCCACATACATATAGTTATTTATAAACACTGAACAACTAAGTTTTCCTTTATGCTTTATACTAAGTTCTATTTTTTAAACTAGTGTCTATCGAAAATAACCTCTTCGTACCACATCGTAGGAATGTTGACCCAAATACAACAAACGAGGCAGAGGTTGCACAAGGTAATGCTCATATACAGATTAACTTAATAAAAGTGATTCAATGTGTGGTATTAGTATCTTTTGATATCATATTCGACTTAGAGTGAAAAATGTTTAATGTCTAATGTTAGACGTAGAACTGATGTGACCGAAATCAATATAGAGATTGTATGGCTCTACCATCAGATGACATATCCATACCAAAAAATAGGATTATCTTCCTTTAAAGTACATATTTAAAGTGCCTACAAAAAATGGACCAATATGAAGTAATATGCCCAAACGAAACTACCCTCACGTTAAGAGAAGAACTTTAGGTAAGTTAACCAGTTACATAATGAGAAATTATATTGTTAAAATGAAACCACGTACAGCAAGACCACATCGTTAAGAATCTAAAAAAAAGTTGTTTACAATTAACTTTAACTCCAAATTGCAATAGAGCTCATTGATATTCCTCTTTAATCAAAACAAACTTGATTAATTTTATTTAATTTCATTTTTTGTAGAAATGCAAAGAGATGCAACTTACGAGTAGAATGCACTTCTAAATAAATTTCATTGTTTCAAGCAAACCAATTAATGCAACCAAATTAAACTCATAAAACTACCAAATTGAGGGCTACATATTAAACCCACTAGAAGAAGGCTCATCGAAGCTACATCGAGAAATAAAAAAAACACTTGTAATAATAAGGCCCAGAGTAATCGCACAGCAAACATTGACAAAAAGGTACACAATAGTAGGATAAACAAGAAATCAGATTCAAACTATATCAACATCAAAATGGAAAGAAAAAAATACTACCTGATGACCAAATTGATTCATAGACAAGTTTGGATAAGCAAAATCAAGATCATCTTCAACTACAAGCTCTGATTCCACACTTTAACTTTGGCAGCCCAAAGATCCAGACAGCACCAGTGTTAGAATATCACTAATTTTTTCTATCTAGAATAGGGTTTTGCTCCCTTTGTTTTTCATTTTTAGAAATAGCATTCTTTCCCCTTTTACTTTCATTTTGTAGGTTTTTCGAATTAAAAAAATAAATAAAAAAGTCTATATGCCCTTACTTTCTAAAGAACAAATAATTTGTGGGAGCGGAAATTGTTTTTAGATAAAAGAGACAATCAAAGGAGCTAAAAAGAGATTAAATTTTTTAAATATCATTTTTTATTTTTATTAAGTAAAATATGAATGACTTAGTTTTTTTTATAGGCACGTGATTTTTTTCTCAATTATAAAATTTATCTTACGATTTATTTTTAATTAGGTAAATATAGATTTGTTAATGGAAAAAAAAAATATGATTATTTGTTAAACGACGAGGGCATATGCATCACCTATTACATCAACAGAAGAAAATACATTTTGGTGGTGATTGTGTGGGGGGGGGGTGATTTATCGTCTATCGTTGTCCTCTATGATGGATTAGACGGGGGACTTCAGATGTGGTATTTTTTGTTGCCGTAGATGTAGGCAATTTAAGTAGGCTATCTTATTAATAGTTAGGAAATTCTAGTGATTATCTCTCAACACGAACCCAAATCTGTGCTTAATATAGTTGGTCTTCTTGTGATGGGCTTCCCATTGTGAGGCCCATTGACCTGCATGATTAACTTTTTTATAATATTTTCATGATTGGTTAGAATATATTTTCACATGTCCCTCTCTTGTGAGTAGACTTTTCTCTTCTACCAATAGTCTCAAATTATGATCCTTTTTGGATTGATAATGTTGGATTATATGCGTTTCTCACACAATTTTTTTAGGTGTATTATAATTTGCCTAAGCCTCTTAATACCTTCTCACAAGGAAGACACTGGATCATCATGAGAAATCTCGATAGATTCTTTTTAATTTTAAATCTTCACATGATGCTTTATTCCTATTTTGTCATTTTAGTACACATCTAAATAATGCTAACCGTCTATTATCATATCGTAACATACATCATGTGACATTAATTCTTCATTGATGACACTTTAGTCACACAATTGTACATGTAATTCAAATTCAAAATCTAATGAGTTTTATATTGCTCTTGTCCTTCTCTCGTGCCTACAGTTTCGTCTTCTCACAGTAGGATCAAATCATGTGCTAGATTGGTAATGTTGGATCATATGTGATTCTCGCATGATTTTTTAAAGTATATTATAATTTGTTCATGGGATCATCATGAGCAATCCTTGTAGATTCTTTTAAATTTCAACCTTCACTTGACACTTTAATCCTATTTTTTCATTGTAGGACATTTCTACTAATACGAACCGTCTATTATCATGTAGTAATATACACCACGTGACACTAATTCCTCATTGATTACACTTTAGTCACACAATTAGACATGTAATTAAAAATTAAAATGTGTGCTAGTACTATTTTTACTCTTTCTGTAAAATTTTAAGTAAATTTTGAACTATATGGTAACTACAAGTATTTACTTGACGAATATTTATTAAATAATTAATATAATTGATAGTTAATGAGCCAAGTTCATAGTTTATTTAATACTCCTTACAACTTGGCGCATGTATTGAAATAAGTTAGTGGGATTTAATATGTTTTTTATATCATAATTTGAGTAGGAAAAAGAAAAGATAGAGGGGAAAGGGACGCCGCAAGACGAGAACGACTTCAGGTAACACAAATTCCAATCATACTATATTCCTTCTATATTCTTATGTTGATTGTTTATATGAATAGTGAGTATTTGGTATTGGGTGAAAGATAAAGAGAGAGTTTGATAGGGCGGCTGGTAAATTTTATAGATGTGGATAAAATTTAAGTTTGATGGAAGGTTGATTTCAATAGGGGAGTAATTAATATAGGGGCCAACCATTGGAAGGCAATGTAATAATTTGGAGTTTAGAGAAAAAAGGGAGCTTGACTTACAGTTTGTCATGTCCGCCACTGGTTATGAAACCAGTGGCTTCAATTTCAATTAATATTAATTGTTTGTCATATTATAAATTTAGTGTTTGATATATTGTACCTAGGCTAGACCTATCGTAATATGGGTGTCTACGGACTCACTTGCTTATGAATATTACATATTTGATAGATTGAGAATATTCAGAAGCTTTACGAAAGGAAATGACGAAATCTTGAAGATTCGTGAAACGTGTTCGGCATTTTAGGTATGTTAAGACTTTCAAACTTTGTTGAAGGAAGTTTTTCTAATTAATGATTTAAAATGAAATAGACAATACGTAAGGGCGAAAGATGGGGTTCTCGTACAAGTGGTATGAAATGCATTGATACGAGTATCGGTGTTATAAAGAGAAATTATTACTATAGAATAACATATTGTAATCTGAGAATGCCAAAGCATATGGGCATTAACTGAAGTATTATTGATTTGATTTATTTTGTGTGATTGTGATTCTTTATTGAATCCGTATATTTGTGATAGTTGAGCTGATTATATATCATATTTATATTTGATTGATTGAGATTCATCATCATCAACTTTTATTGATATTATACTGTGCATATGCATTGACATGAGATTGAGTATAAGTTGGACACGTGGCGATCGTCCGTGCTGGAGATTGTGAGATGTTATGATTATAAGTTGGGCACGTGGAGATCATCCATGATGGGGATTATTTGAATTTATGATAGTGAGTTGAGATTGTCCACACAGACACGCAGAGATTATATGTGTTGGTATCTGGACCTCGCAAGTCCCCCATGGGTCATGTACTCTCGATGTATTTCTGAGAAGTATCATGTATATACGGTTGAGAGACTACATGGCATCTGAGGCATCTCATTTCATGGTGTTGCATTGTATTGCATATCATTACATCCTTTATTCTTATTTGATTATGTGCTTACTGGGTGGTTGCATATTACATGACATTTGATTATCCCTAATTGATGAAATTTGACTAATAAGTATAATGTAGACTTGTAAAATTAAAGGATGATTTTCTTATATACTCTTGTCACTACTTTCTCATTGTCGGTCTATGAGACATACTGGGTACACGTTGTTTCGTACTCGTACTACACTTGTTGCACCTTTCTGTGGTGCAGATCTAATTCCGGATACGAGCGCATCTCGTGGAGATTTTTTAGTTTGAGCTTGGATTATCTTAGAGTTATGGTGAGCTACAAGGGGATGTATACATGGTTCAACCACCAGGTTTTGTTGACCCTAATCAACCTAATTACATATGTAAGCTAGAGAAGTCTATTTATGGTGTTAAACAGACTCCTTAAGTATGGAATAAATGTGACACCTCGGATTCGAAAAGGCCCAAAAATGTAGAATTTCAGAAGTTACAGGTGCCACCGACGAGGCCAAACCACGGCCCGTGGTCTGAACCACGGACCGTAGGTATGTTCCGTGGCTGGCCACCCAGAATTCCCCAGAAGAACCTCGACCTACGGCCGAACCTACGGACCGTAGGTTGGACCATGGTCCGTGGTCCAGGTCCATGGATCGTAGTCCTCAGGACCTAGTCCCAGACGCCAAACGACGCCTGCCAGGACGGACCGTCGGTCAGTCCATGGTCCGTCGGTCAGTCCACGGTCCATCGTCAATCCACGGTCCGTCGGTTAGGCCCGTCGATGGCCCCGACAGATTTTAAGTTGGGTTCGTTTTGGTCTTTTCCCCATGCATTGGTTATCTAAACTACGTCGTTTAACCCCTAAACTACGTCGTTTTGGTCAGTTCAAGCTTAATAACTTAATCAGATCTTTCCCCAATCGATTATTGTCCAAAATCAATCAGAACTTAGAACAAATAAAGAGAAAATAGTCGACCAAACCTCTCACGCCCTGAGGCTACCCCCTGGATGCGGACACGGGACCTAGGATCACGAGTGACCCCAAGCTAACCCTGCTGGCAAAACATAAGCATACTAAAATATTACTGAACAAAATATACTATGCGGAAGCTTAAAATCATAATTAACTGAAAGATGGGGAAATACCCATTCTAAGTCTGAATATATAAAGAAACTATGAATTTTAATAATCAACTGAAGTATCCAACTCAAAGCTAAAGTTGAATCTAACTATGTCTGAAATAAAGCCTCTAACTGACTAGAAATGTTGGGACATGCCCCAGCTAAATCTAGCAAAAACTGAAACTAAGACTAAAAGCAAAGGAAACGTGTCTGTCGTCCTCAGAGAATGAGGACTCACCACTGATACTGCTGAGTTGAAGATCGGAAACCGATCTATGCGTGATCAGGAAGCTGAGAACCTGAACTTACATCACAAGAAGATGTAGCGCAGAGTATGCGTCAGTACTTGAAAGGTACTGAGCATGTAGGATAGAGTAAAGCTGAACAATAATCATAACTAAACAAAGCAATAAGAGCAATAATATAATCTGAACTGAATGTAAATACTGAGATATACTGAATACTGAGCTAAGTGAATGCAATGACCAAGTACATGATATGCTGAGTCTGAATACTGAACTGTAACTGATAACCTGGTAAATGCACTAGAATCTAACTATACTGTGGGAGCTACTAATAACCGACATAATACCACATGAGATAAATATGGAGTCTGATGTATACGCCCCATCGAGAGGACCCAATATACCCTGCTAGAGGTATAAAGGCATGACTGGCGTGATCACTAAAATGATGCCCACAGAGGGGATTTACAACCTACGGGGCACGTAGTTCTAGGACTATGAGGGTACGCTGGAACCTTAGTCCACTCGGTATTAAGCTACTCCCAATTGATTATGAAATTAACACATTATGACTGAATTCTGTAAAACATGGATAGCTCGATGTTCTGACATGTAAATTCTGAGAATGCAACAATTATATCTGATAATATGACATTTGTAAACAGAAACATGTATATAACTGAAATAGCTGGCCTAGCATGTGTAATTCATGAACTAAAGGAACTACATAGCTAGGGTTCTGAATTTCATGCAAGAAACTGAGCAACAACATGATAATCTGATAATATCAAGGAAATCATGATTCTGACTGAATTCTAGAGACCTAATGGGCGAAACAAACCCACTAGTGAAATCCCACATACCTGGTGATGAATTCCACGGAGAAATCTTTCGATTTCGGGGATGGAACTGAAAAAAACTCGCTGCGTTCTTGGAAAAAGGGTTTGGTTGACTCTTTCTCCCCTTTTTCTCTGAGTTTGCTAAATTTTGGAGAATGAATTTGACTAGGGTAAGTTCTAATTAAGTTACTAGGATTAAACTGACCAAAACTACGTAGTTTAGGGGGTTAATGATGTAGTTTAGGGTTCCAACGCATAGGGAAATGACCAAAAGACCCCTGACTTAACTAATGTCATGGTCAAACGACGGACCGTGGATTGACTGACGGTCCGTGCTGGTCAACCATTGTTCGTTACTGGGAGTTGAATAATGAGGGTCTGACCTACGGCCCTGGACCATGGACCGTGGTCTGACCTATGGTCCGTAGGTTCTGGCGTAGGCTGACCCTTAGCTGATTTTCTGGGGGGTTTCTGGGACTGAAATCTGGGGGCCGACCTACGGCCCTGGACCACGGACCGTGGTCTGACCTACGGTCCATAGGTCCTGGCGTAGACTTAGAATAATTTTTCTGGACTTTTCTGGAAGGGGCTCCAGGTGGTGAACCAGGGACCACCAGGACGGACCGTGTAGGTGGTGCCCGTCGGTGGCACCTGTAGCTTCTCAAATCTGCAATCTGGTCTGTCTAGGATACGGGGTGTTAAAAACCCTTCCAAGAACGCAACAAGTTTTCTTCAGTTCCAGCCCCTAAATCGAGAGATTTCTCCGTGAATTTCGTCACCAGGATTGATGACTTGTTCGACCAACTTCAGGGTGCTATAGACCTCAAATCTAGTTATCATCAGCTCAGAGTTAGAGATAGTGACAGTCCGAAGACAACTTTTAGAACTCGGTATGGTCATTATGAATTAGTAGTTATGTCTTTTGGACTAACAAATGCTCCTGCAGCTTTCATGGACTTAATGAACAAGATGTTTAAATAGTATTTGGACTTATTCTTTATTGTCTTTATTGATGATATCCTCATTTATTCTCGGAGTGAGGAGGAACATGTGACTCATCTGAGAGTTGTTCTGCAAACTCTCAAAGATCGACAATTATATTCTAAGTTCAACAAATGTGAATTCTTGTTATAGTCTGTCGCTTTCCTTGGTCATGTGGTATGTAGCGAAGGAATCTGAGTGGATTCTCAGAAAATAGAGGCAGTGAAGCAGTGGCCCAGACCCACCTCTCCAACAGATATCAGAAGTTTCTTGGGTTTGACCGGTTATTACAGGAGATTTATTGAAGGATTCTCATCCATAGCTTCCCCATTGACTAAGTTGACTCAGAAAAAGGTCAAGTTTCAGTGGTCAGATGAGTGTGAGAAGAGATTCTCAAAACTGAAGACTAATTTGACCACAACTCCGGTCTTGACTCTACCAGATGGTTCAGACAGTTATGTAATCTATTGTGATGCATCCAGGGTCGGCTTAGGTTGTGTGTTGATGCAGCGAGGTAAGGTCATATCTTATGCTTCCAGACAGCTTAAGGTTCATGAGAAGAACTACCCGACTCATGACCTCGAGCTTGCAGCCGTAGTATTTTCCCTAAAGATTTGGAGACACTATTTGTACAGTGTTCATGTTGATGTATTCACAGATCATAAGAGCCTTCAGTACGTGTTCACCCAGAAAGAGTTGAATCTTCATCAGAGGATATGGCTTGAGTTCCTCAAGGACTATGACATGAATGTGCTTTACCATCCGAGTAAGGCCAATGTAGTAGCTGATCCTCTTAGCAGGTTATCTATGGGTAGTATAGCACATGTTGAGGAAGAAAATAAGGAATTAGCAAAAGATGTTCACCGGCTTGCTCGCTTAGGAGTTGGTCTTATGGACATGGCAAGTGGTGGTGTGATAGTTCAGAATAGATCATAATCTTCATTGGTAGCGGAGGTTAAGGAAAAACAAGATAGTGATCATCTATTGCTTCAGTTGAAAGGTGCAGTTCATCAGCAAAAAGTAGAGGTTTTCTCCCAAGGGGGAGATGGTGTGATTCGTTACCAGGGTCGCTTGTGTGTTCCTAAAGTGAATGAGTTGAGGTATCAGATCCTTACAGAGGCTCATAACTCCAAGTATTCTATTCATCCAGGTGCCACTAAGATGTACCGTGACCTACGGGAAGTCTTTTGGTGGAACGGCATGAAGAGGGACATAGCAGATTTTGTGGCTAAGTGCCCTAATTGTCAACGGGTTAAGGTAGAACATTAGAAACCAAGAGGTATGACTCAAGAGATTAACATTCCTACATGGAAGTGGGAAGTGATAAATATGGACTTCATTACGGGTTTACCTCGTACTCGCAGACAGCATGACTCCATTTGGGTGATAATGGACAGAGTGACTAAGTCCCTCACTTCTTGGCTGTCAAGACTACAAATTCAGTGGAGGATTACTCTAAACTCTGCATTAATGAGATAGTCAGTTTGCATGGGGTTCCCTCGTCTATCATCTCAGATAAAGGTCCACAACTTACCTCTCATTTCTGGAGATCGTTTCAGAAAGGTCTTGGTACTCAGGTAAATCTCAGCACAACATTTCATCCACATACGGATGGTCAGGCAGAATGTACCATTCAGACCTTAGAGGGCATGTTGAGAGCTTGCGTGATCGACTTCAAAGGCAGTTGGGACAATCACCTTCCTCTTATAGAGTTCGCCTACAACAATAGTTACCATTCCAGCATTAAGATGATCCCTTATGAGGCATTATATGGGCGTAGATGCAGATCTACAGTGGATTGGTTTGAAGTAGGTGAAGCAGCATTGATTGGTACAGATTCGGTTCATGAAGGTATGGAAAGGGTTCAGCTCATCAGGGATAGACTTAAGACAGCCCAGAGTCGTCAGAACTCCTATGCAGATGTGAGGAGAATGGACTTAGAGTTGGTTTTCCTGAAGGTGTCACCTATGAAGGGGGTGATGAGATTTGGCAAAAAAGGAAAGATCAGTTCGAGGTATGTCGGTCCTTACAAAATCCTAAAAAGGGTTGGTAATGTGGCATATGAGTTAGAGTTACCATCAGAACTAGCAGCCGTTCATCCAGTCTTTCACATTTCCTTATTGAAGAAGTGTGTAGGTGATCTAGAATCGATAGTACCATTAGAGAGTGTGGCTATGAAGGATAGCCTCACCTATGAATAGGTGCCAGTTGAAATTCTTGATCGTCAGGTTCGTAGGTTGAGAAATAAGGAAGTCGCTTCAGTGAAGGTTTTGTGGAGGAGTCAGTCCGTTGAGGGAGCTACTTGGGAAGGAGAAGCAGCCATGAAGGCCAAGTATCCTCACCTCTTTCCTTCCGATTCTGTTTCAGCTTCAGGTAATAGTTCGCTCCAGTCTCTCAGTTTACTCTTGCATAAATTCAGTCTTAGTATCATGTTCCTTCAGTTGTTCTTGCATTTTCAGCGTATTTGCATGTTCTTGGAACTCAGTTCAGTTAGATATCAGTTTCTAGTACTTAGTGGTAGGGATTGCAGCTCTTTCCCTCCATACTCAGCTAGTTTACGCTTTATTCGAGGACGAATGTTCCCAAGGGGGAGATAATGTGACAAACCGGATTTGAAAAGGCCCACAAATATAGAATTTCAGAAGTTGCAGGTTCCACCGATGAGGCCAAACCACGGCCCGTGGTCTGAACCACGGACCGTAGGTATGGTCCGTGACTGGAAACCCAGAAAAACCTCGACTTACGGACTGTAGGTGGGACAACGGTCCGTGGATCGTGGTCCTAAGGACCTAGTCCCAGACGCCAAACGATGCCTTCCAGGACGGACCGTCGGTCAGTCCACGGTCCATCGGTCAGGCCCATCGATGGCCCCGACAGATTTTAAGTTGGGGTCATTTTGGTGTTTTTCCCCATGTATTGGTCATCTAAACTATGTCGTTTAACCCCTAAACTACGTCGTTTTGGTCAGTTCAAGCTTAATAACTTAATCAGATCGTTCCCCAATTGATTATTCTCCAAAATCAATCAGACTTTAGAGCAAAAGAAGAGAAAAGAGTCGACCAAACCCTTCCAAGAACGCAATAAGTTTTCTTCAATTCCAGCCCCTAAATCGAGAGATTTCTCCATGAATTTCATCACCAGGTATGTGAGATTTCACTAGTGGGTTCCTTTCATCCACTATGTCCCTAGAATTCAGTCAGATTCTTGATTCGCTATATCTTGCTTAGACCTAGGGTTTCTAAAACCTTAGATATTGGTTGTGATTTAGCTGTTATATTATTCTTAATCAGATTATCATGTTTTCATGAAATCGTTGCTTAGTCCCTTGCATGACACTCAGAACCCTAGTTGTGTAGATTCTCTTAATTCATGAATTAAACTTGCTAGGTCAGTTAAACAGATAAACATGCTCCAGTTTTCAAATGTTACATTGTCAGTTCCTAAATTTTGCATTCTCTGATTTGCATGTCAGAATATTGAGCTATCCAGTATTTCAGTTATGTTGTGTCATACACATTTCTGGTTGGGAGTTGGCTTACCACCGAGTTGGACTAGGGTTCAGCATACGCTCATAGTCCCAAAACTACGTGCCCCTGTGGGTTTATAAGTCCCCTCTGTGGGCTTATAAGTCCCCTCTGTGGGCATCAGATTTAGTGATCACGCCAGTCATGCCTTTATACCCCTGTCAAGGTATATTGGGTCCTCTCGATGGGGCGCATACATCAGACTCCACGTTTAGCTCACGTTGTTTTATGTCGGTTAATAGTAGCTCCCACAGTCAGAGTTTAATACATTTGACCAGGTTTTCAGTTATACCTCAGAATTCAGTTCAGCATGTCATGTTCATGATTAGTACTTGGTCATTGCATTTAGCTCAGTCTTCAGTATATTTCAGCATTTTACATTCAGTTCAGATTATATCATTGCTCAGTATGCTTTGTTCAGTTTATGTATTTTGTTCATCTATATTCTATATCCTGCATGCTCAGTACATTCAAAGTACTGACGCATACTCTGTGCTACATCCTTTCATGATGTAGGTTTAGGTACTCAGCATCCAGATCAGGGATAGATCGGTTCCCGATCCACATTTCAGCAGCTTCAGTGGTGAGTCCTCATACTTCGAGGACAATAGACATGTTTTCTATATTCAGTCTTTTATTTCAGTTTCATTTTTACTAGAGTTAGCTGAGGGCATGTCCAAGCAACTCTAGTAAGTAGAGGCTTTTCAGACATAGTATTTGACTCAGCTTTAGTTTTGAGTGATTGTTCAGTATCACTAAACTCGTAGTAGTTAATCTATGTTCAGATCAATATTAGGTATTCCCCATATTTCAATTGATTATTGTTTTAAGCTTCCGCACAGTATATCTTTATTCAGTTATCTTTTAGTATGCTTATGATATGCCATACACAGGGTTAGCTTGGGGTCACTCATGATCCTAGATCTCGTGTTACGTGAAGGGGGTAGCCTCGGGGCGTGACAATAAATGTTTGACTGATACCTTGTGTGAGCTTAGTTTCTAAGGATCTAAAATAGATTCTTCACTATTTTTTAGAAGCACGGGCACTGAAAAATTATTTTGTCTGATCTATGTTGATGATGTTATAGTCTTGGGCACGTCTATGCATCTAGTTTCATCATTGCTTCAACAGTTAGAAATGAGCTTCTCCTTGCACAACTTGGGCAAACTTAATTACTTTTTAAGTATTGAAGCTACATGACGATCTGATGGGTTGTAGTTACATCAGCCTAAATATACACATGATCTCTTGGAACGTATTAATATATTAACTTGCACTGATATCTCTACTCTTCTGTGCCCGAGTAAAAAGTTTCATGCTAGTGACAACACTGAATTCGTTGATGAAATTCTTTATCAAAGTATTGTTGGTGGCTTACAATATCTCACTTTCACTAGACCTGATATTTCCTTATCGGTTAATAAAATTTGTTAGTTCATGCATAGTCCGACAATGAAACATTGGGCAGCAGTTAACAATATCATATGATATCTGAAATCCACTTCTTCTCATGGTATTTTCTTTCCAAACCAGACCTCTCCCCAGTTACAAGGACATTTTGATGTCGATTGGGGAGGAAGTATAGATGATCGGAAGTCTACTGCTGGTTTTACGATTTTCTTAGGTTCAACGCTTATATCTTTGTTCTCTCGCAAACAACGATCTGTCTCATGCTCCACTACTGAAGTCGAATATCACTCTCTTGATGTTGCCACCAGTGAACTTCTATGGATTCATCTACTGTTGAAAGAAATTGGTCTTTCTTTTGGTTCTCTGCCTTTATTGTGGTGTGATAATTTAAGTGCGACCTATCTTACTGCTAACCCGATGTTTCACTCTCACACCAAACATATGGAGATTGATTTTCACTTTATTCAAGATCTTGTCCAGAAAAAGAAACTTGGGGGTTCACTTTCAATTGTATATGTATAAACTCTTGTATAAATACCTGTCCTATATGATTACTGAATGTAACGTTGGGGTTCACTTTATAGGAGGCAACCCAAGCTAACTTTTTCTTTCTTTTTTTTAATCTTTTTTTGTTTTAAGAATTGCCTTTTGCTTTTAAATGTGTTGTAATACATACTTAATAGATAGGGATGCATATTATGAGAATCATAGAAAGAAGGATAAAAAATTCATAGAGAATTGCATCTCTATAAGATTTTTCATGAGGAACAATGTAGTCCGCAAAAGGAATCACAAACTAATTCACGACAGCTAGTCTGTATAAGGAAGTGTATGGTCCAAGTATGGAATTTATGAATTGTAAATGGTTTCACAAATCAGTTTCAGGGTTGTGAAGGTAACCTTGAACTTTGCAAAGGTATGAGACCTTCTACAAGCAGTGTTTATAGGTTTTGATTCCATTTGTGAACATAGAATGAGTCATAAAAATTACCAATATTAAACACCCTTACCCACATTTTATTCTTCCTTAAATTTCCACCTTTCTATCTTTTATCCATAACAGTAACTCTTCACTTTCCCTCTCCTATATCTAAACAAGTGTGCACACACATATGTTTATCTATTTCCCTTAGTAATCTTTGTTATCATTCATGCACAAGCACCCCTATGTCCATATACTATCATTATCTAAGTCTACTAGATCTCTAAGTGTGACTGACACTTACGATCTGACCTTAAGCGAACCCTTGGTATTGACATGCTGCTAAATAATAACTGAACATTCTATATAATAAAAGCAGAAGTTGCAACACAAATAACTAAAAGATGCTTAAATGTAATACACAAAGAAATAAGAGCCTATTTAGATTGACTTATTTAAAGTGGTTTTAAGTCAAAATAGTTTTTAAACACTTTTGAAGTGTTTGGGTAAATTAAAAAAGTGCTTATAAGCACTTGATTTTAAGCTAAAATGATAAACATAAGCCAAAAGTCATAAGTTAAAACTTCTATAACTTGTGGATTTTGACTTATAAGTCAAAAAATAAAAGTCAATCCAAACAGACTCTAACTACGAATTCATGGACAACTTCTGAACAACTAATGTCTAATGTAATCCTCTACTATCTTGAATGAAATATATATGTAAGGACATGACCCCAGCTACCTTCAAAACGGTTTTTGTCTAAGGTGAAATCTAACTACTGAGTACTCCATGAAGTCCATGAATGATGAGGACTCACCAACCGTGGACTGAAAGTGTTATACACGAGTTTGAGAGAAAATAACTAAATCTACATCATAATAGGATGCATCATAGAGAAATGTATGCGGTAAGTACATGGAATGTAATTAGTATATAAGCTGACACCAAATATAATCCTTTTGGGTGACAACATGTAATAAAACTGATGAGTTTTTAATAATCTAAAAATATAATGGAATAAATAAAAAACATCTTAAAATCAATGTATAAAGATCATTTGAGAATCCGCTTTCAAATATGTAAAGGTAAATCTGTTTATATAGACCTGAACCCATAGCTAGTAGATCTAAGCTATCATATTATCTAAGAAATCATGACGATAATTCAAGTGTTTATAAATAATAACAGTTTTATCGAGAAGTTACAACCGACATACAACATGTGAGTTTATGTCCTCCAACTTATAATCCTAGTTGAGAGGCTTTTTTTATACATTGCTAGGGTATAGAACCTCTATATCTGACATGGATCTACTACTGACTCTCTTGGTCTAAAGGAGATGACTGACTTGCGGTGTGCTCGAATCCTATAGTGGGACGTAGCTATGAGACTTGGATTTTTTAAACCCATGTTTCAATACTAAATAATCTCCGGTATATATATATATATACACGATATATGAGCCTGTGCCAGCACGGGCCCAATATATGTGCCTGACTCTGTCCTAATTTATGTGCAATCGATAAAATTTTGAGAGCTAGCCAATTTTTATTTTTTAAAAAATATTTTAACTTGTTAATTATTGTCACTTATAGTATTTTCATAATTTTTAAAATAATATTACTTCATTTGTTCCAATTTATGTGATATGAATGAAATTTTGGGAGTCAATCCAATTTTTATATGATTTTCAAATATTTTAAGTTGTAATTTCTAGTATTTTACGTAATCTTTGAAAAAACTTTTTATATTTATCACTCTATCATTTTAAGATCTTTTTCAAATTCCTTATGAAATGATTCATAGCAATATGAATATTTCTGATTTATTTTGAATCATAAATTTCAATAATTTTCCTTTCATTTTTAAACGTTGTGATCAATTAAATACCATCATATAAATATGAATAAATAGAATAATATTTATGGTTAAATATTAGTAGTTGATAAATATTTATAATCAATCCAAATGTATGATGTTCATACGTACAAATCCATGTATAAGTTGATTATCGCAAGAAACTATTTTACTCCCTTTGTCCATTTTTACTTGTTTACTATATTAATATTTATTTATTAAGTTTAAAATCAAAACACAATTCATAAGTATTATTATTTTATTTATTCGTGGTATTAACTATAATTATATTTTTATTCATTTTTCAAAAACACTTAATTTATTATGTTTAAGAAATAATGCATTAAATCAATACTTTATTGTACTATACTCCTCAAATAGTATTGTAAGACAATACAAAATAGCTATATGATGTCACATTTATAACTTGAAAATGGAACGATGTAACTCATCTTTCTAAAATGACTGCAAAAGCAGCGCGTGGGAAAGCACATCCAAAGTAGAGCCCATATTTTCTACCTAGAATAATGTTTTTGTGAAGAGAAATAAAAAGGCTTGGTGACCACGTGAAAATAAAATGCAAATGGGGTCCACTTTTATCTAAAACTTAAGTCAGTTAAAAGATAAAAAAGAAATAAAAAAGAGATGGCTCAGATGTTTTGACTAAAAGAAGAAAAAGTACAAGCTCTCAAACAATTGAGTACAATTGGTAGAAACAATATAATTTTGAAATTTGCAAATTGTCCCTTGGCTAGAAGCAGGCATGTCGTCCATAACATGCCTGCTTCTAGCCACTTATATATAGTATAGATACAAGTGTCCGTGCTAGCACGGGCCCAATATATGTTATTTTTTAATCTCAATTTATGTGATATATATAGTAGTTAGAGAATTAATTAAATTTTGATATGATTTTTAGATTATGATTTTTAGATATTTTAAGTAGTTAATTATTGTGATTTTCTAGTATTTTTTACTTAATTTTTGAATAATGTTACTCCCCTTGTACCAATTTATGTGGCACTGATAAAATTTTGCGAATCTAACTTAATTTTCTGTTTGTCTTTTAATTTTTTAATTACTGTGCTATATATTACTTTTACATAATTTTTAAACAATATATATTACTCATATATCCTTATTTATTCGGCACTGATTCGAGGATCAAATCAGACTTTCTATGTATTTTAAATTTTTTAAGTTTTTTTATTATTGTGATTTATAGTAATTTTTTAACATAATTTTCAAATAATATATATGATTTCCTTTGTTTTAATTTATGTAGCACCGGTAGAATTTCAAGAGCAATTTTTTTTAAAATGATTTTAAAAAATTCAAGTTCTTAATTAATGAGATTTATAATACTTTTTACGTAGTTTATAAATAATACGATTTATAATATTTTTTACCCAAATTTTAAATATAACAAATTAAAACAGAAAAGCTATCGAAAATTACAGAAATACCCTTAAAATGTCATTTTTCTTTTCTTGATATGCTGCCAGGCAGGCATGTTGACCATGACTTGCCTGGTTATTCTCCCTTATATATTAGTAAGCGATATGTAGCACCGATAGAATTTCAAGAGCAATTTTTTAAAAATGATTTTAAAAAATTCAAGTTCTTAATTATTGAGATTTATAATGCTTTTTACATAGTTTCTAAATAATACGATTTATATTAATTTTTACCAGATTTTTAATTATAACAAATTAAAATGGAAAAGCTATCGAAAATTACAGAAATACCCTTAAAATGAAATACCCTTAAAATGTCATTTTTGTTTTCTTGATATGCTGCCAGGCAGGTATGTTGACCACGACCCACCTGGTTATTCTCCCTTATATATTAGTAAGGGATATGTAGCACCGATAGAATTTCAAGAGCAATTTTTTTAAAATGATTTTAAAAAATTCAAGTTCTTAATTATTTAGATTTATAATACTTTTTACGTGGTTTCTTAATAATACGATTTATATTATTTTTTACCCAATTTTTAAATATAACAAATTAAAACAGAAAAGCTATCGAAAATTACAGAAATACCCTTAAAATGAAATACCCTTAAAATGTCTTTTTTTTTCTTGATATGCTGCCAGGCAGACATGTTGACCATGACCTGCCTGGTTATATATATTAGTAAGGGATATGTAGCACCGATAGAATTTCAAGAGCAATTTTTTTAACATTATTTTAAAAATTCAATTTCTTAATTATTGAGATTTATAATACTTTTTACGTAGTTTCTAAATAATACGATTTATATTATTTTTTACACATTTTTTAAATATAACAAATTAAAACGGAAAAGCTATCGAAAATTACAGAAATACCCACAAAATGAAATACCCTTAAAAAGTCATTTTTCTTTTCTTGATATGCTGTCAGGCAGGCATGTTGACCATGACCCGCCTGGTTATTCTCCCTTATATATTAGTAACGGATGTGTAGCACCGATAGAATTTCAAGAGCAATTTGTTTTAAAATGATTTTAAAAAATTCAAGTTTTTAATAATTGAGATTTATAATACTTTTTACGTAGTTTCTAAATAATACGATTTATATTATTTTTTACCCAATTTTTAAATATAACAAATTAAAACGGAAAAGCTATCAAAAATTACAGAAATACCCTTAAAATGTAATTTTTCGTTTCTTGATATGCTGCACGGCAGGCATGTTGACCATGACCTGCCTGGTTATTCTCCCTTATATATTAGTAAGGGATATGTAGCACCGATAGAATTTCAAGAGTAATTTTTTTAAAATTATTTTAAAAATTCAATTTCTTAATTATTGAGATTTATAATACTTTTTACGTAGTTTCTAAATGATACGATTTATTTTATTTTTTACCCAATTTTTAAATATAACAAATTAAAATGGAAAAGCTATCAAAAATTACAGAAATACCCTTAAAATGAAATACCCCCAAAATGTCATTTTTCTTTTCTTGATATGCTGCCAGGCATGCATGTTGACCATGACCTGCCTGGTTATTCTCCCTTATATATTAGCAAGGGATATAGTAAAGTAATATATGTGTGTGTCACTATAATGTCACGACCGAACCCACCGTGCCGTGCGGGCACCTACTCTAACACCTAAGTAGGAGAACCCTCAATTTCCAAACAGTGAAAAACATGCGGAAGATTTAAGAAACTAAGATAAAAACAATTTCCAAAGATTTCATAAAATAAGAGTTTAAAACAATTCGAGTTAAGACTTGCAAAGTAATTAACACCCTAGGGATCTAGTCTAAACAGGTATAAGAGCTACTAAGATTTCGAGGCATAACATAATTAACAAATGACACAGCTTCCACCACTTGGAAGGAAACATAGAAGTTGTTGGAGATTATCTTCGTCTTCACCTATGAGACCTCACCGAACCTGCATCCAGACTATGCCAAAAAGACATATCAAGAGTAGTATCAGTAAAAACCACACGTACTGGTAGGCATCATCGGTCAACCCGATACCCACCGCATAATATAAGAAAATTGACTAGCGGAAACATGAACTATGACTATTCGTTCCTCCACCTTCACATTTTCCTGCCCTTACCATTACCGGATACTTAATTCATGCTAGTACACTTGACTCTAACCCCTTACTCGTTCCGTTCTTGATCATAACTTAACCATTCTGTCTCTCGAAGGAGATCCCGAATATAGCTACTACCAACCCGACCAACCACTCACAACACGCCCTTACATCTTCCACGTCACCACTCAACCCTTGACCCCATAGTACTTTCTATCAAGCCTATTAACCGCTCCGATACTAATCCCCTACCGGATAATACATGTCTATTTGACAACAACATAACACCACCCCAACTCTCCAGACAATATTCATTACCACCTCCCTGAAGTAACACATAATGACACCTGGACCCTCGGTCTCCACTTACCATATCACATCCTGCTTCGAGCCTAGCCATTCCCCATTCATCAGACAAACAGATATATATATAAATTAATTCACCACACCGCCACCCACACATATATTTATAATATAACGCACAAACCAGTGCCATGCTCATTAATGACATGGACATCTCTCGTCTCATGGTGCATGCACAACAAATTGAGGAGGAGAAACTTAAGGAAAAGTCTATAGAGCTAAAGAGGGCAAATACCGGTGATGAAAATTTCTCTCATGCAAGGTCCGATGGACAAGGTCATCCTATATTTCGACAAAGGTTTTCCAGTCAAGGTTCCTCCAATTCTCCTCCAAAGTTCAACAAAGATAGGGTGTCTAACCCTAATCCTCAAGGAGGGAATGGTAGTGGATCTTCAGTGCCTATTTCTACTTGTACTAAGTGTGGAAGAAAGCACGAGGGTAAGTGCCTAGCCGACACAGATTAGTTTTATGGGTGTGGTAAAAGTGGTCGCAAAATGAGGGATTTCCCGATGCTTACGGCTAAAGGAAGAGAGGCAAGCAAGCTCTTCCTAGTGGTTCAGGTTCCAATTCTCCTAAGCAAAACTGCTCATATGCACTTCAGACTCGTGGTGAACAAGAGAGTTCTCCCGATGTGGTTACCGGTATGTTGAAAGTTTTCCAACTTTATGTATATGCTTTACTTGATTCCGGTGCTACTTTGTCTTTTGTGACGCCATATGTGGCAATGAGATTTGATGTGCTCCCTGATGTGTTGTTAGAACATTTTTCTGTCTCTACTCATGTTGGCGATTCTATTGTGGCTAAGAGGGTCTATAGAAAGTGTCCCATTTCCTTATCCCATAGAGTTACTCTTGTTGACTTGGTAGAGCTTGATATGCTAGATTTTGATATTTTCTTGGGTATGGATTTGCTGCATTTATGTTATGCTTCTATTGATTATAGAACTTGTGTTGTCAAGTTTCTGTTTCCAAATGAGTCTGTCCTTGAGTGGAAGGGGGGAAATTCTATGCCTAAGGGTCAGTTTGTCTCTTGTCTTAAAGCTATAAAGATGATTTCTAAGGGTTGCATTTACCAGTTAGTTAGGGTGAGGGATATAGATTCCGAAACCCCTTCTCTTGAGTCGGTCCCCGTTGTTAATGAGTTTCCGGAAGTGTTTCCAGATGACTTACTCGGTATTCCTCCCGAGGGGGAAATAGACTTTGGTATTGACCTTCTCCCAGATACGCAACCTATTTTTATTCCTCCTTACCGTATGGCTCCGGCAGAACTTAAGGATTTGAAAGAACAATTGAAAGATTTGTTGGATAAGGGTTTCATCCGACTGAGTATCTCTCCATGGGGTGCTCCAGTTTTGTTTGTTAGAAAGAAGGATGGTTCTCTTCGTATGTGTATTGACTATCGTCAGTTGAACAAGGTGACTA